>PVJI01002559.1:0-142580 GCA_004026765.1 Micronycteris hirsuta
CCCTCCCCCTTGGTTTTGTCCATGTGTCCTTTATAGCAGTTCCTGAATACCCTTGTCCCCCTTCTCCCCTTCCCCCTCCCCTCTGGTTACTGCCAGAATGTTCTAAACTTCAATGTCTCTGGTTCTATTTTGTTTCTATGGTTGTATTTGCTTGCTTACCTCAGAAGCATTTTGGCTGTGGCTGATCTAAATTTCCCGGTAGCTGATCTGGCCTAGGTGCCTTCTCTCCTGAGTCCTCATACGAAACTTTTTAACATTTCATAAAGTAAAGGCTGCATGATGATGTACTCCTTAAACTTGACCTTATCTGAGAAGCACTTTATCTGCCCTTCCATTCTAAATGAAAGTTTTGCTGGATAGATTATTCTTGGTTGTAGTCCCTTGCTCTTCATGATTTGAAATATTTCTCTCCAGCCCCTTCTTGCTTGGAAGGTCTCCTTTGAGAAATCTGCTGACAGTCTTATGGGGATTCCTTTGTAGGTAACTCGGTTCTGCTGGCTCAGCCCTGGCCTCTCTACGGCAGCCTCGCTGGCTTGCGGGATTCACCCGTTGTTTGGAGCCACGCCCTGTTCAGGCACTGGCGGCCTGAGTAGGGGCGTAAGTCGCAGCGTGAGTGAGACCCTCCGTGAGCGCTGCTTCCTCCGCCCATTTATGCCCCGCTTACCGGCCTGGATGTTCGTCTTCTCCTACCTCCTGGGTGTCGGACTTCCCTTCAGTTCAATTCTGTCCGTTCTGGTTGTTTATTTTTTGCTACTGCATGCATTGTATGGACATTCTGGATGTGCGGGAAGCGAGTGCGACCACCTACGCTGCCATCTTGGCGGAAGTCCTCTCTCCACTTATATCTTGAAGTACCTTTAATCCACTCCTATGGGTTGTCCGTCTTTTCTGCTTTACTGACAAATCTCTGTAAGAGTCACCAGACTCTATTTTGCTGAATCCAGTGGTCAATTGTGGCTCTTTGTCTGAATCTTGGCTTTGAATGGGTGTTCTCTTCCTCTCCCTGGAGCGTGTTGTATCAACATGTTCACTAGGTTTTGCTCCTCCAGTGCTGACTCTATCTGCTTGGTCTCGTACGCTGCTTCTCCTAGAAGTCTAAATCATGCAGTGCCCCAGGATTTTGTGTTTATTTGTCACCGTCCTAGACTTCTGCCCTGGACAGAAGTTGTACTCAGTATAACTACCTGCTTGACTTTTTTACTGGTAAATGCAGTAGTGGCCAGGGGCCATGCAGTAGGTTCTGACAGCTGGCTGAGTTGGACAAGTCATGCTGTACTTTGGTTTTCTTATCTTTAAAATGAGGATAATACTAAGAACTGCTTCATAGGGTTCTTGACAGGATTAAATAAGCAAAAAAGAATAGAATACATAGGTGTTTAGAAATATACTTGGCATAGAACAAGTGCTCAATAAATGTTAGTTATTATGTTATCACAAACATAACAGAGCAAAAACAGAACCATTTAGTCTCCCTTCAAACGCCTAGATTTGCTTTCTTCATAAACCTTTCTCCTATGAGTGAATAGTACTGTTATCTTCACTTTGTTAGAGTAAAACCACTTTTTCTAATATGCCCCCCCAACCCATCACTAATTTCTATTACCATTACCTCAGAAATCTGTAACAAGTACGACCACCTTTTGCCACCTCCTCTTCTGAACAATGGTCCAAACCAGCAGCCGCCGAATCTCCGATCCTGCTGTGCACCCTGCAGCGTGTTCTCCATGGCGTGATCTTTCTGATATGAATGCGAGCATGTCTTCCCACTCTTTAAAACCCTCCAGTGGCTATCCGTTACCATGAGAATAAAATCCAGTCTTCCAAAGGGTTTTATCAGTGTGCCCTGAGTGGGTACCCGCCTGCCTCTGGGACCTCATCTCGTTCCCTGTCAGCATTATTTATTCACTAGAGCAAAGCCACTCTGACCCTTTTCTGGTCACTCAGCCAGGCCCAAAGTTTCCCCCTCTCTAAGCTTTTGAACTTGTTATCCGTTCTGTTTGGAATACTCTTTCTCCCCTCTGGTCTTCATACGCCTGCCTTCTCTTCATCATTTAAATCTCATTTCAGAGGTCAAGTCCTCCTGGAGCCTTCCCTGACCACTTGTGATCATGATACCGGATTTCATCATTTTTGGATCACTCATTAGGAAGTTCTGTCTCAATCTCTCCCCCGACCCTAGTTTGCACAAATCCATCGTATCTAAATCTGAACAAACAAAAGGGTCTGTTGTAGAATTTTACTTGTTTTACCTGACTACTTGCATTTTGGTCACTAGATTTCTTATATTTTATTTTTGTGTATAATTAGTTGGTCGTGTAAGTAATATGGTTAGTAAATGATACTTTGGCGTCTTCCAATGCAGGAGGCATTTGCAATGCTGTGAGCATCCCCAGCTATCCACTTCACATTGATAAAAGTTGACATGAATGAAACGGTACTTGTTTGGGATTCTCTTAAAGAACTATACATTTTTAAAAAATTGACCTAATATTATTCTTTTGATATACATACAAGATGTATATTCTATTGTGGTCACTATCTATGAGGGAACTACTAAAATGACCTGAAGGTTATGTTTAAGCCTAGAAGTACTTTCCTTGAATCATGAATTATTTATTTAGTAAGAGTAATATATCAGAAGATTTTGTTTTACCAATGTTCTCCAAAGTGAAAGAATGAAATACAAACAAAACCAAGACATTCTCTTCCGTATACTCGCTTTCTTTTTGAGAAAAGCAAAGTAAAACGTACTTGTTATTTCTGAAGCAAGGACACATGTTTACCTGAGAATCCATATGTTGTGGTTATAAGTACCACTTGGGATCTAGGCGCTGATAATGTTTATGGAAGCATGTATGTGGATTACTGTTTTAAGGTAACTGTATGAGGATATCAAGTATGAATTAACCATATTCATGGGCTTTCCAGTATAAAAATTGATTTGTATTCATTAAATATAATGTTACATTTGCAGCACCAACTAACTGTTTATAATCACTTAAGATCTGAATGTGAAATTGGGCTCCTCGTATGTAATCTGAAACCACAAATATTATCTATCTGAATCCCATTTGCCTTTTAAAGATGTGATGGAGCAAAGTGTTCCAACTAATTATTACCTTCCTAGGCCTCACCGAGCACATGCTGTCACAATCCTCATTTATTTGTAACAAAGAAAACTTGGTGATTATCGGCAGGCTTTCAAAATCCCATGTGATAGACAAGATCATGAGAGAGGCTTTCTGATCTTGAATATTTTATAAATCCCAAAGCGAGATGTTTTGACTCGCTAATCAAGAGAGACTAATTTTTGAAGACTCTCAAACAAGAGAGGTCTCTACCCAGGTCCCTTCTTCCCGAAAGAGCAAAAGCCTTTGCAGCCCCAGTGGAGTCCCTGGGAGCCTCCAGGGACAGGGCGGCTTCTTTTCTGAGCTGGCGTAGGCGGACGAGGTGGGCGTGCAGGCGCATCAGTGTGTTGGTATCTGCAGAAGATGAGCGAGATCCAAACTGTACGAAGGCTGCAGGGTGGATGGAAGACATGCCAGTACTGACTCACTAAACATATGGAAAGGAGGTTAAATGCAATGATCAATTTTTGATTCTAGAGAGAATCAATTGATAAATTCCACATGTTACAGAAAAGCCACTATAAGTTGCATTCCTTAGTCTAAAATATTCATTATTTTTTATGGATCTGTTAAGATGCATGAATAATAACAGTCTGCTGCTTCTTTACTGGCAAGTAAAACCAGAAAACTTTTTCAGGGTATTCTGCTAAAAACTCCCTCTTTTCCTCTCAGTTGTTTTCTCCCTCATGATAACTTAGACCAATTCCTAAAAGAACACCACTTGGCTGATTTCCATCTGGCGTTCTTTCCCTCTTGTCACTGAAAAGTGTGAAGTCTAGATTTTAATGCTATTTTCAAATAAATTTAGCTCAGTTTAACACCAGTCTTTCCTGTTTTGTTTGTTTTTTTAAAGATAGTTTTTAAAAAAGATTTTATTTATTTTATTTTTAAACACAGGGAAAGAGAGGGAAAAAAGAAGGAGAAAAGAAACATCATTGTGTGGTTGCCTCTCACACGCCCCCCCCACCCCCGCCCCACCACTGGGGACCTGGCCCACAAGCCAGGCATGTGCCCCAACTCCAGTGAACCTGCGACCCTGTGTTTCACAGATCAGCACTCAATCCACTGAGCCACACCAGCCAGGGCTCCTTGGGTTTGTGTGTGTGTGTGTGTGTTTTAATATAAACAGTTACCTCTTTCTGTGGAAATAATCAATGTAACTGTGGTTTCTAACTGGGTAGAATCAGATAAAGACAAATTGTAGAAATATAGGATCACTAATTGCTATTAATCTCTCGTAGGCTTGAGAATACAAATGTGTCACATGAAAAGTTCTGTCCATGTAGAATTGAGTGTTGTACACATGGGTAATCAGAAAACTGTCAAGACATATGTTGCTTTTTACAAACATTTTGTATTTATTGTTTTGCAGATGATACCTAAAATTATCATGACGCTGAATTATGAAAAAGCTCTCAACTTCTTAGAGGTCTTTATCAGTGACTAATTGATACTATATGTAACCCATTTTAAAAGCAAACTAAGCTCCCATCTGGTAATTCTATTAATGGTTTCTATATTAAAATGGCTCTTGGTCCTCAAAAAAAAGTTATGAAATATTCATATTCATTCCCCTATTGAAAAGCTTACAAATGTGTTTAGAAAATTAGTTTATCATTCCTTTTCTCATCCTTTATTAAGCCAAGAAGCTTTTAAAAGATCAAATTGGATTGATGATATAGCTACATATACTTGACAGAATGAAAAAAAAACAAAAAACAAAAAACAATTATCTAAATAAACCAAGGTGGACCCTGGCTGGGGTGGCTCAATGGATTGAGTGCTGGCCTGGGAACCAGAGTCACCAATTCGATTCCAAGTCAAGGCACATGCTTGGATTGAGGGCCAGGTCTCTGGTTGGGGGCATGTGAGAAACAGCCACACATTGATGTTTCTCTCCCTCTCTTTCTACTTCCCTTCCCATCTCTCTAAAAATAAATAAATAAAATCTTAAAAAATAAATGAATCAAGGTGAAAAAGTAACATTCATAAGTAATAACTTGAATAATAGCATCAACCCCCCGCACCGCCCACCCTTGCCTCCAGCTGTCTGTACTGCCCACTGTGAAATTTATAGATCTTGAAGACACAGGTCTCCCCATTGAAAAGAGAGAAAGGGAAGTGCTACTCCTGATCTTGTTATGTTGCAACTCTTTGACCTTGAGCAAAACTCTGCATATCTCTGAGATTCCATTTCTGGGGTGAGAAATGTGAGAAATTTCTCTGCCAGTCTTTAGTGCTCTTATGAAGAATTAAAGAAATGAAGAATGTGAAACTGTTCTGGAGAAGTCCTCCACAGGAGGCAGAGAGACTGTGCAGGCTTCTGAAATGGGACAGTCGTTATCACCTACCAACTAAAATGTTTTATCTCTGTGGAGAAGGAACACGGAGACTTGTCCCAGGCATGCTTTATTTTGAGGCTTGGGCTTTCGTGCGCATTTGCTAACCTGGCATCTCCCGCTTGCCTTCTGCCTTCGCCGTCCCGCGACCCTCACTGCAGAGGCAGAATGGGTTGGTCTGCTTTACATTACACGTAGCACATACCGTGACCCTGATGCTTTTGCATCTTTTCTGATTTCGTGATGCCATTTTACTACCATTTGCCTTTTTATGTCTGGAGTGCAAATTCTTTTCCTTCTGATGACAGTTTCCTTGTTCTTCCACGTGAAGCTCAACTCTCTAGGGTAGGATTACAGGTGATTTAACTTTTTTACCTTTTCTGTTCTTTACTTTTTTAGTTCTCTTTCATGACTTTTTTAGTTAAAAATATCAGTTGAAGATTTTATCAACAGCCTGAACTGCTTCACTTGAGGCCTGACTCAGGGCTGGAGCCTCTCTCCCCTGTGTACCCAGCACAGGCGCTCACCTCTCCTAGTAACGATCTGAGTCTAACATGATGGACTGTTGGCCTCGCCAGATTGAGATCTTCTGGAACTTGTAGTTCGGTATGTCCACTAAAAGAGCCATAGGCCTTATTACAGTAAATGAATGGAGGTAACGAGTTCAGTTTTGCACATACAGGGTGTGGCAGATATAGGTTTACAGTTGCTTGTGTGGAAAATAATTCAATAATTAGAAGATAAATAGTACAAGAATACACTCTGTGTTTTGCATACTCATAACCGTAAACCTACTTTTGCCCCACCCTGTGGATATAATTTATAAGTTATCTTACTGCTGAAAGTGCTCCACAAAGGCAGAGAAGCCTAGGGTCCGTGGAAGTCAGTGTGGCCCTGACCGAGGGGTGATGGGTCGGAAAAGGGCAGGAAAATATTCAAAACACCAGAGTTGGACCTTAAAATACATTTAACATTTCACCAGGTAAAGGAAAGGTGTGTCATGTAGGGAGAAAGATTAGCCAAAGACAAGGTCCAGACTTGTGAAGGTATTGGGTGAGATAATTCAGGAGATACACAAAACCCCAAATTAGGGTTTTCAGTTCAGTGGACAGAGGCAAATGCATGCAAAGGACAAGTTACATAAGAGAAGACAAGTGCCTATTCCAATAATGGGGAATAAGGCACCTGCTCCTGAAGAATTAAGGTTCTTGAGGATTAAAGTGTTACAACTGGAGTGTTTAAATAACTGATTAAATAAATCTACCACTGTAAAATTTTTAATCTTTTGGTATTAGAAAGTATTTGGGAGTCAGATAGGTGGTAGTATGTTTTGGAGACTATTTTCAAGCCCTGAAATCTTTACATATCAAACTATGAACGTACCACTATTTGCTCTATTATTTTGAAAATATTACCTAGAAATATAACACTTCAAACTTACATGTAAAATAATGTAATCACTTTCCCTTCAGAAATTCTCTCAATATCAGTTGAATACTGTAGTCAAAATATGAATTCTTAAATCCATTGTGTAAAAAATTTACTAATAAATCAATAAACATTCCTTTCTAGAACAAATTCAGAATCCAAATTTGACAAGTGAGACATATAACAATTTATATTGCTGAATTCTATTAAACTATTTTTAAAATTGTAGAGCATAAAATAAAACTTTATTCTAGCATATACTATTGTTTTCCTAATCCAGCTTTAATTAATTTCTTAAAGGGTATGTTTTTTCCATACTCTTTAAACCTTATTCTCAATAGTGTCTCTTTCCTCTCCATGATATTATGAAGGGAAAACATTATGCATCTAATTTATTTTGAGAGAATAACACCAAGGCTACTTACATTCTTGCTATTACAGAAGCTGCAGTGACTAGCAGGTAAGCTGGTGAATTTAATTCTTCAACTAAGTAAACATGCACATATTAAATTCTCTAACTGTCATAAATATAATCAGGCCTTTAATTAGAAAGTGAAGGAAATATAATTCTAAGCATTATGAGGATATACTGGGCTTCTGGTGGTTATCACATTTAGGGAGAAGAGGTAACTCAATCAGAATGCCATAGCTGTTTCTTGAACAGAACTTTTGCAAATTTATCACACTGAGCACATAGGAGAACCTTTGGAAAGAAAAGAGGACGCCTTTTTTTTTTATGGTAGGTCATAGCATCATTTATGAACCTAAAGGATACCAGCCTCCCTTATGAAAAAGTAGTTGGGCTGTCAGATGTTGCAATCTATGTTCTTAAATATGGAGAAGCAATTTAGCTTTTAAAATCCCCCTTTCCATTTGTTGCATATTTAGTTGTAACTCTGAAAGTTTTAAAGGGGATGCGAACAAAGGTACAAATAAAAATTGAACTACTCACTTTGGAATATCGCTCACTGGGTGATTTTACAAAATTCCATCAATCTCTGGATGCCTTAAAATAAATGTAATTCATTCACATGAGAAAATATTGTGTTAGCAAAATGTTGTGCTGAAGGCAGGGACCATAGGGCTCTAAACGCACAGCCCCTGGCTTCAGGAAGTTTGTAGTCTGCGGGGGAAACAGACACAGTATGAGAAGAGGAATGTAGTGCCCCACAGTGTAGAGGAGAGACACCGGACTTGAGGAGAATAGAAGTTTTCTTTAAGGAAGTGCATTTCACCTGGGCCACAGTTTTTTTTTTTAAGTTATATGCATAGATTTATCTATGTCTTCAGTTATAAAATTTTGACTGTGTGTGTGTGTATGATTTTTATGTTTGGAAAAGCAAATACACTTAAATGCCTTAGTTCTTATTACTGTTTTTTACATGTAGGTAACAATTATTTACATTATCCATAGGTAATATTTATGTACATGTATAAATATCTATATTTACATATAGGTAATGTAGGTATATACATATATTAAATAGGCAATATACCTTTATTAAATAAATATACATATATAAAAGAAGAACTCAAATACCATTGTAAACACACTTTGGACTTTTTTTTTTTTTATTTACTTTCAGAGAGAGGAGAAGGGAGGGAGAAAGAGCAATGTACGTTTGCCTTTCACATGGCCCTCACTGGGGGCCTGGCCCGCAACCCAGGCATGTGCCCCGACTGGGAATCGAACCGGGATCCTCTGGTTCCCAGCCCGCGCTCAATCCACTGAGCTATACCAGCCGGGCTGGACTTTTTTTAATTATGCCTTTCCAAAATATCCTGTAGTTTCACACCGGTAAACAGTAAAAAGTTCATTATTCATCATATGAATTTCTATTGGTGGCCCATTTAGTTATGATTTCCTTTATTTTTCTCTCTAATGAATTGTCTTAAAACTGTGAAACGCAGCCTCAACTTTATTTTACTCTTTCTTTTCTGAACATTATTATTGGTATTTTTCACCCTGCCATAGCTTAAAGAATATATTTCCATGCCTAGTTAAATTCTCTTTACAGGAGGAAGCTCATTTGTATTAGCAATCTCTGTTGAGATTTGTTCACCTCTCATTGTACTGCTGCTTAACAGCTGGTCCAAAGACAGAGAGCGACAAATCGCTGAAGTCCTACCTTCTTGTGAAAGATGGCTAGGGCTTACAGTGTTGGTATAAACTTTATGTAATGTATTAATTCAATATATTCTTTAGGGTTTGGAATAAGTTACTGGCTCCTCACATTTAATTCCTAATATAAGGTTCTAAGAATACTTTAAAGCTATTTTTATTATAGTTTTTATTAAAACAAATGTTAATTAAAACTCATGAATTGAACATTAGCTTTCCTATATTACATGGAATGTGATGGAGATATAAAAATTAGTGTAAGGTTATCCATATATTAGGTGGATATAGAGAGTACAGATTAATAAACTCAAAATAGAGAGCAGTATACAATAATAAATAAAATAAAGCTAGATTGTATGTGATATCGTAAAAACTACAAATATCTGTTCAGTTTTATTTGTGAGTACAGATTATATATGTGTGCATGTATATATAAAATGAAAAAAAAAGGAAATATATTCAGTGTATCACTATAGATACAACTTTGAGGAAAGAGTATTTGAAATATGCCAGCAAATTTATTCAATAAATTACTACTAGCCATATCTCTAAATTATATAGGGACACTTCAGTGAAGCTCCTAATAATTAATTATTAATCTGCAATGTTTTGTAGATGAAGCAGTTATTTTGTTTATCCTATTTTGTCTTTATTCATGGTAAACTCAGAAAAATACATTCTGTTAAATTTGGCCAAATGGTCTTCAAACATATTTTTAAATGTATTGTACACATTTAAAGAAATTCAAAAGATGTCGGATTCTCTCTTGAGTTTCTTTTTTTAAAGGTTTTATTTATTTATTTTTAGAGAAGGGAAGGGAGGGAGAGAGAGAGAGAAAAACATTAATGTGTGGTTGCCTCTTGAGAGTCCCTTACTGGGGATCTGGCCTGCAACCCACGCATGTGCCCTAGACTGGGAATCGAACCCATGACACTTTGGTTCGCAGGCTGACACTCAATCTACCATCCCCACCACCCAAGGCTCTCTCTTGAGTTTTTATATATTGCTGCTAGTGGCATATTTTGCTTTAAGATATATTTTCAGTTCTAAAATCCCTGAAGTACTCTCTCCTGGAGTGATTGACTTTGTAGAGAAACACTTAAAGAGGAATTTAAATTTAAAAGATGCAATTTCAAGCACATTTTCTTGTGTCAAGTTTTGACACTGACCTTTTAAAACATGTAAGCAGGGACTTTCCTATTTAATTATGTTGCTTTTTAAAAATTAAATCTACATTTCAGTTTTTTATAAAATAAGGTGAAAGTTTTGAATGAGATTTATTTTACTTTTCTTAGATTTTTGGAGTTTGGAGTGCAAAATCTTACCATGAGAATTAAGAATTATTTTTGAGATTTTTTTCATCTTTTCATTTAGGCAGTGGAAAACAGCATATTTGTTCTCCAAATAGTGATTGTATATTGTACAAAAATGTATGTGTACCTTTCAAGATAAGCTATTTTTGACATTTTTTTAAATTAAATGGAATAAAATTGGCTAACATAATTATGTAGGTTTTAAGCATACAATTCTGTGATACATCATCTGTTTTTTGCATTGTGTGTTTATCACCCAAAGTCAAATCTTCTTCCATCACCACATATTTGACCCCCTTAATTTTTTACTATCATCCCTCAACCCCCCTTCCCTTCTGGTAACCACTATATTGTTGTCTGTATCTATAAGTTTTTGCTTGTTTCTTTGTGTTTGTTCATTCGTTGCTTTCAGTTTTTTGAGTATATACCACATCTTCTTTATCCAGTCATCTATCAAAGGACACTTAGGTGGTTTCCATGTGTTGGGCACTTTGAATAATGCTGCACTGACTACAACAAGAAGGTGCACACAGCCCGCATGTGGGGGGGGGGTGAGGATTGTATTTGGAGCCTCTGGGACAACCTCAAGCATGCTGACATTTGCATTATGGGGGTGCCAGAGGAGGCGAAAAAGAGAAAGAGGACAAGGAATAAAAAACTTATGTGATAAAATAATGACAGAAAACTTCCCTAACCTGATCAAGAAACTAGACATACAAGTCCAGGAAGCCCGGGGAGTCCCAAATAAGATGAATCCAAAGAGGCCCACACCAAGACACATCATAATTAAAATGCCAGAGGTTAAAGATAGAAAGAGAATCTTAAAAGCAGCAAGAGAAAAGGAGCTAGTTATGTTCACTGGAGTTCCCATAAGACTGTCAGCTGATTTCTCAATTGAAATTTTGCAGGTCAGAAGGCACAGAATAATAGATATTGGAATGATATAAAGCAAATGAAGTTTTAGGGACTTACATAATTTGCTAAAGAATGTGCATTTTTCCTCTCCATTGGCTTTTACCTTCCAATGTGAGTGGAATTCACACTCCAGGAATATTAACGGGTCAATGATGGTGTTTTTCAGGATGTTGTGGATTATTGTTAAAGGGCTTCCCTTTTCTGTTTTGTTTTTGTTTTTGTACTAGGGCACGCATATTATTGTATCGTTTTATTTAATTTTCTGCCATCTCTGCCACATGGCAAACAGTGTCTAAAAAAATCTTAATTAGTTCCCCTGCTTCCAGCCCTGGCCCCTCTAGCAGTCTTCTTTTAAAACTGTAGTCAGAGTAATTCTCATATAATGTCATTCAACTTACTCCTCTGTCCAGGAGCCTCAATGGCTTCCCTCCTCACTTCAAGTTAAGGCCAAAAGCTGCAAGACCTTGCATGATGTCTGCCTTCCTCACATCTCCAACCACATCCCTCTCACTTATTCAGTTTGAGTCACCCTCGTCTCTCCTGTTTCTGTAACAAGGCCAGGTTCACTTCTTGCTCAGAATCTTTAAATCTGCTCTGCCCTCTGGGGTGTTTCTTCCAAAATCCCACAAAGCTCAGCCTTTTTCTTCCTTCTGGTAATTTTATCAATGAGGACTTCCTGACCACCTTCTTTTAAAATACACCTTTATCCTGTATCCTAAACACCCCACTTTTCTTCTTCCCCCCTCAAGTCCACTTGGGATATGTATATATGTATATATGTACGTGCATCTTTAGGTATAGTGCGTTTTGTGTGTGTATGTCATATATCTATTTATTTGGCTTATTTCTAGCTCATCCATTAGAATGCAAGTTCTATGAGATTAGGAAATGTATCTGTCTTTTTCACTTCTGTGTCTATTTACATACCACAATACCTAGCCAAGAGAACATATTCATTGATATCTGTTCTGTTGAATAGGGAAATGATTTGATGTTTTGGAGTGTCTATATCACCATTTTACGTATCAATTCAAGGCTTTAGAATTCACAAAGTGAGCCTTTTTTCCCCTTCCACAATATGGAACTGGCTGGTGTTAATCCTAATCAACAGATGATTTATTTTTCCTATGAGAGAGCAGCACTTTCCCTGTGAAGAGAACATAACCATTCCAGTTATCATAATTCCATACAAATGAATATGTAAACAGGTATCCATAGTAACCACCAGATTTGCCCTATAGAACTGGAAAATTAAGACTAGTTTACACATAAAGACTTAACGGAGCATCTGTGTAATGCCCCGTTTCAGACAAGATCTCTTTTTCTGGGAGCATTTGAAGCAAAATCTAGACCAGCAGGTTCCCAGCACTATGTTCTTTCCAGTGCACACAGTCCAAGGACCCCAGGCAACTGGCCCTGAAGGAATAACGTGACTAACAAGTAAGCGTGACAGGACCTGGGAACCAAAGGATTACCGGCAGGAAAGATTGCGAAACAGAGGCCAGCAGTGAGAGTAATAGTCTCTCCCCTTTCCCGCTACATCACCTCCCGGATTCTCACTGTAATTGTTCCTATTCCTAACCATTTTGGCTTTCCGTCCCCTGACTGGAAAAGGAGGGGCACTTCTCAGAGGTCATCATTCCTATTGTCACAGGATGAGACTGAGGCAGTTGAGCTGTGGCCCACAGAACACAGAACCTGGATGGACGGTTTCTCTTAAGACGGTGTGTTTCTTGATGTCTTTGCAGGAAGAAGAGCCATGCCTCATCATAGATGAGGTCTTTTAGGAGTTTCCCGTTGCACATACCAAGAGCTTCGGTGTAAACTATGTCCGTTAGGGAGGAAAATCAGTGTGAAGAGGACAGAAAGTTGTGATGGGAGCCTGGCTGGCTGTGCTGCTGCTTTGAAATTAGAGATCTAAGTGGCTGGGCAGAGCAGTGCTGTTTTTTCTAGATCCTTCGGATATGACCTGGTTTAAATGGATTCCATGAGGACTCTACTTAACTATTTCTGTATATATTCTCCTGGGATCTGATAATGTTTGGGTGGATTGAGTGCTTGTACAAGAACTTTACATTGTTAGGGAAAATGGAACAGTGAAAGTAAAAATAGGCTTTGTTGCCATTTTGCTAAGGACAAATTAAGTCATTCATTTTCATCTTGTCTTTCCATGCCATTAATTTGATGGGGGTGTTATGTTATGATAGTTCCTTGAATAACTAAGTGAAAGTTGGTTATGAAATCATTCGTTTGGTGGATTTTGCTCAGATAATTTTCAATATGTAGATATTTTCTCTAGCAAGGTATGGTGAATAAATTCCTGTAATCAAGCGTAACCAAAGAGCTAATTTATTTTTGGAAAGTAGACCCTGTAGAAAATTATAGTAGATTTTTGGAAGGAGATAAATATGGGTAACAGGACCTCTTCTGTCTTGAAGACAGCTCAGAGGATATAGCATCTCATAAACAATTTCTAAATAAGGTCTGGGGAAGATACATAGAGTAGATATAAAATATACCCTGTCTTTTAAGAGCACTGCTAGTATGTTAATAGCATCTTGAATACTTATAAAACCAATGACCAGAGCAATTAAGATAGTAGAAGAGTTCTAACAGGTCAAGATTTTACATTTAAAATAATAGTCTTGGACTTTCTCATTCAAAATGTTAGGGAGCTTGATGATTGCAAAATCTTTTTGCTATTAAAAAAACACCAAATGAAGAAAAAGAGAGGATGACATGAACACTCTCACAACAGGTCCAAAGCTTCAAAACAAATAATACTGTAAAATACATTTTTTGTTGATAGAATGTCTTCATGTATAAAAAAGCCCCTGAAGGTCTGTGAATTCCTAGCTTATCTTTGTTTTCACACTTCTGACTCAGGGAATTAAAAAAAATCAAAACAGTTCTTTTGGCACCCTCTAGGAATATGTAAAAAAGTGACACATTACTCTGAATGGTTCTTTATATTTATGTAAATTTGACCCCTGAGAAAATCGTGTGTTCTACAAGAGGTAGTCTATTTGACCAATACGTGTCTATGAAGAACCACATGGACAGCAAGAAGTGAAAGATGATAAATCATATTCAAGTGAATTTAAAAATAGTAATATATTATTCTGATGAGAAACTGAACATATTACTGTGGCAAAAAAAAAAAAAAAAAACTCCCACAAACACTTATTTTAGGTAAACAACAGTAGCTTCTTTTTTAAGGAATTAAGAAGTTCTGAGAATATGTAGGTTATAACCAACGCACCAACATGTCTTCTGTAAAATGACACTCAGAATACAGAAAATGCAGTTCATCTAGGAATGCATGGGATTGACGGGGAGCAACGGATTTTAATATGAATGTCAGCATTTTGTTTTAAACGTGACCTGCTGATTTGTGAAAACACATGGCCCATTTGTGGCCCATTTGAAAAACACAATAGATTACTGGGGTTTGCTGGTGATGATACAGAGGGAAAAAGCACTAAAAAGGAGCTGTGGTAAAAAATAACAAAAAAATAAACAAAGAAAATTGGGATGTCGTTATTGGGTTCTGCAGGGTACTTTCAGCACATGTTCCCACCACCAATCAATCTTCTTACAACTGAAGGGTTTTCTGTGCTTCATTTTAAAAAAATTGGACCAATGGCTTAACTTTTGATATCATATCATCATCACAATAGACAGCATTTCAGGAGTTCTTGTCATAGCCAGACATTTGTGCTTATGACAAGAGACATAGACTTATGACTTTGCGCGATAGGTGCTATTCTCTGACCGCTTTACAGAAGAAGGGACTGAAGCTTAGAGAGCTAATAAGTAACTTGCTCTGTGGCCTTGTAGCAAGTAAATGACAGCACAGGATTCAAGCTTAGGTCCATCTGATTTTAAAGATGAAGTCTTTACCAATCGGTCTGTGTTCCCTCTACAGACACTGAAAAATCACCAAAAGCGATAATTGCATTCTCAGCCAACCGCTGGTCCAAAAGAAGACTTTCATTCATTTCCTTGTGTTTGGGGGCTTCCAGAAGAACTGATCTTCAGGGAAAGGGGTCAGCCCAGTGTAGGTGTCAGAGTAAAAGGGAATGTGCAGTTAGTTCCACAGTTGACTCATGGTATTTAAGTCACAGTTGTCTTAACTTGGCACAATGTCCAAAAAATATAAATGAGGATTAACTGGTTCTGGGATAAAGCAAGGGAGTGTGGCCTTCTCAAGGTCTAATTCAGATGCTGGACAAAGATAGCCCCGTTCACTCAAGATTTCCTACCACATAGGCTGGCCTGAAACGGAGATAAGAGAGCGTTCCTTTGTTGCAAATGCACTTGTCTTCTTAAACAAAGAGATGTCCTTGCTCCTCTGTAGATTTCCTTCACAATTTCCGGTTAAAAATGGCCCGTGTTCATGGGTGCCCAGGATTCCATGGGCGGTGCTGTGTGCATGACAGGTGAATTGCCAGAATTTGAAACTTTCTGTTGAAACCCAAACTCATCCTTCTGCATACGATGTGATTGTGTCTGGGGATATTCACTTGAAATGGCTTCTGTATACGGATGTAACCAGAATAGAAACAGTGGGGAGGATAAAATATGTATCCCAGAGGCACTATTTAGAACCTTCTGAGCTGTGTTGCACGGTGCTCAGTTTTTATTAACGGTTAAATTTAGAGTTGGATAAATTGAGTTAAGCCCCATCACATAGCAGCACAGTAAACTGGTGACAGCAAAGGATTGCTATCTCAGATATTAGCTGATAACATAGCTAGAGTGAGTTTTAAAGGGCAGGCTAGTAACCCGAGCTTTGCCTCCCTCTTTCAGGCATGATTAATTAAACTCCTGGGTAGTGAGGTCATGGGAGTTCCCACCTCCACACCCCCAACCTAACCAAATTCATTTTTAAAGAGCCTTTTCATTTATTTACAGGAATCGTCTATTGTTTAATTTCATTTTTACTCAGGATAATGAGTGAATTTGAAGCCATGCCTAATGGAGGGCTGGATCCTATTAGTGTTTTACAGTGCAGACCACAGAATGCTAGGTTGGGAATGTCACGTGCCACACCCGGAAACGCGTTCTCGTTGTTATGCTGCATTAAACAGCCACAGCCTGGCCCCGACTCACAGTGAGCTGTGTAAAAGGTCGGGTTTTGTCTTCTGTCGGGGTTATTTTCCTGGCTGATAAATGGTACTGTAAACTGTAAATAGCTATTTTGCATTCCTATGGGGTATTGTATGCATTTTTGTGAATCTGTCTTGGTTTCCTTATTTGGTGCTTCCACCTTTGTATAGTAAAAAAATTATATTTTCCAGCCAGACATTTGAAGTGTCCAGTTTTGAAGCATCGGTGCTTCCTGTGGTCATTGCACAAATACTCTCTGTCACAGAATGCAGCTTTGGGGACTGCTGCTGGGCGGAGGACAAGCTATACAAGGTTTCAGGCCTTGGTGTGAGTCCCAGGCTAGTTCCCAGTTTTCTAGAGGACCTCTTTGAACCTTAGCCTTCCAGGGTAACAGAAGCCTTTAGAAATAGGGTGAAGAATTAATTCTCTTTTAAGAGCAACAGATTCCTTTACATGTATTATCCTTCTCTGCATTTGCCTGTTTTTTATTTTTTTATGTTATACAGCAGTAAGAAGAAAAGTAAGCATGAAATAACAAAGATAAAAGCTTGTATGTAGTAGTGGGTGACAATACAGGCATTACTAGAAAGGAGTTTTGGACTGGCAGTGATATAGTGAAGAGCTTGGTTGCAGTGTGTGATACTTACAATAATTCAAAACATGGAGATTTTTTTGTTTTGTGCAAACAATTTTTGTTTTGTGCAAGCTTTCCGGCATACTTGCATTTCCTAAATTTCATAACTTGGTTAACTTAACTTTTAGCTGGCAAAAGTGTGGAGGCAGGATTTGGGTATTTTAATTCATCTCCTTCTGTTGTTGTTACTCCTTTCTTATCCATTTCACTCTGGTGCTCCGGTCCTTTGGTATTTTTCATAGCTTGACATGCAGCAGTAATGGTTCTATTAGTTTCAGCAAATCTGCTGAGCTGGCTTTTTGAAACAGGCATGTCGTCACCAGTACTTTTTTTTTTTTTTTCCATTTCCTTATTAGTATTGTGCCCTTTCCTGACTCTGCAGGAGCCATCAGCTAGAATTAAACTTTTTCTGCTAGACTTGTCCTTACTCTGTGCAAAATGATTATAGTCCACGATGCCACTTTCTTGCTGACAGCCACATACTGCTGAGATTTCAATAAAGTCTCTGCAAACTTGAATATGATGCCACCTGGTTGTATGGGGAGCTTTGATAACAAGAACCATTTGAAGAAATGCCTTTCAGAAAACAGAATGTGATAAAGTCTCCTTGAAATCATATTATGGAAACTCCTGGTCCTTATTAGAGAGATAATATCGGGCAGGAGCTGGAATCTTGGTGGTTAGAGCAGTTGAAAATCTAACAAATTCAAATGATCCCCGAACGGGACAGACTCACTCAGAACAGGTCTCAGAGCACCGTCTCTGCAGAATGGAAGGCACCCGACCAAAAGCGAGGATTTTCAATTTCACTGATTTTAGAGTCACCATTTACATCGCACTCCGAAAGTATGTTTTTCTTGTTTAACTCAGCAAAAAGCAGTTTCTTTTTATTCTTCAATAAATTTGGAGTAAAGAATGCAAAATCTTAAAGGCCAGTAAGTTAGCAGGGTTTTAGAGAAACGTCAGTCACAGGAAAGGCAGGATCCCTCTTGATGGTTGTGTCTGCCCATGTGCAATTTAAATCATTTCTTTCCTTCTTCCCTCCCATACGTGCTTTCTCTTCTATCACCTAGGACGCATTTCTCTTTTAGCTCTTTTTTGCAATAGCGTTAGGAGTTTCCATTACCTTTTCCAAAGAGTGGGCAAAATGACAGTACATGTTCTGAAATCCGATTTAACATTTTCCTCCAAGACCTCCAATTTGTGGTTGTGGTATTTCGCTAAGAGATGGTGAAGACAATTCAAAGACATTTTTTTCTTAAAAATTAATAAATATTCAAATATTCTGTGCATGAATGGTATACCTTCACTTTGCAATTCAAAAGTGAAGCTCCCAAAACCTATCATAACCTTGTTCAGAGAGAAGTGTGCCAGGTATTACTGAAGGATAAAGTAGTGAGATATTGCCTTGCCTTGGAGGAGGGGTCTGCTCTGGAGAGGAGAAGGGTATTTGACCTTGACCATGAGTGACATCTTGTCAGGCAGAGAGGACGAGACAACACAAAAACAATTTAGGAGCATAAAAATGATTTTGAACTATGAGTATTCTGTTGTGTTTGCGATGGAAGAAGCACAAGGCAGAATATTAGGGGAAGATACAGGGCTCTGAGCTAGCTGAATACCATGAAGAGGGGTTTTGACTTTTCCCTGTAGAGAATGGGGAGATCAGTAGCTTATAAAGAGTCATTATTTCATTTGTATTATAGGAAGATTATCCTGGCAGCAGATAGATTGGGCTGACAAAAGTCAGTGGCAAAGAGACTGGAGTCAGTTACTGAAGACAGGTGGCGAGCAGTCCAACAGTCAAGGGGCCCTGGTGAAGGAGGGACAGGAAGAAGCAAATCCATGTGAGGCCGGATTGGTGGGGGTTGGTGAGTAGATGTGGGTATGCTGCATTCCTGAGGGCAGAGACGACGGTTACTCTGTGTCCCCGTCTTGGGGACAGATGGCGCTGACAATTCTGAAATGAAGAGTGTTGCTTCAGACGTTAGGTGACACCATCGATGCGTTTCTTGCTCTTTCTGCTTCAGCCTCATTGAACCATATCTTGCTTTATGGACAAGGCATGTTATTTATGTGTTTCGTTTTTCCTTGTTGGCCTTGAGAATCTGGGGAATGAAGCAAAAGATTATCGATGATATCATGTTTTGGTGTAATGCAGAACCATTTCTAATTTGCACTCTACAGAATGTTTTTATACAACATTCAGCTTGTTTTCTCTTGTCAGCTGTTAGCTCTCCTTCCTTCGTCCATTGCCCATGACCTTTTAGGAATCCTAAGATAGATCAATGCCACATTAACGTTTAAGGAACTGCTTCATCAGAACCATATGCTTCACGATCGTCAGCAGAGCAGGAAAAGAGAACATGTCAGATCTGCATTGTTGCTACTGGTGCTTCTTGCTTAACTGCAGCTCTGGCAGCACAGTGGCCCCGACTAGCTGCCTCTCTATAGAAACACACAGGGGCAACCGCAAGAGTCTGAACTTCTTTGGGGAGTTTGGAGAAGGAGCTACAGTGGTGAAAGTCTCTGGATCATTTTGAACATTTCAAAAGATATTAATAAGCTTTCGTATGGCTATTTTCTTTCTTGCTTTTAAATTCTAAAATGGCAAGTCAGATGAGGCCAAGCATTGACTGGCTTTTAAATGAATGTTTAATAAGATAGGGTGGCTGCCAGTACCTTAAAAGAGTAAGGAGCATGACTTTGGATACATGTAGAATTTTCTTTAAATTTGGCTTCTGTTTTTTTATCAGGCTAGCAAAGCTGCTTTATTCCTCTCTCTTCCCTTCTCCCTGTCCCTCTTTGTCTCTCCTCCCTTCCCTTCGAGCTTTGCTGCGTCCTTCTCATCATCCATGGCCCAGGGAAGGCCTCTTAGCTGACCACTCTTTAAAACCTAATGGCAAATCTTGAGTTCTCCTCCATTTGATAACCTTGTTAAAGCCAGGGCGGCACTGCCCTTTATCAATTTATTTATTTCCAGGACCCATATTGAATTTGGTGTCATAAATATTCATTGTGGATTTTGTGGAAGGGAAGCAGGGCTGATAGAAAGTCAGTGCACTGTGTCATACTGTGGTTAGTATTCTCGGGGACAAGGATAATGTATGCAAATAAAACAAATGCACTGCACATTGAGACAGACTTGGAGCAGTGCCTTCTAGGAGTAAACGTATGCTTTTAAAAAATGCATCACAGTAATACAGCTTGTCAATGATCCATCCTTAGTGCAAGTGGGCCTCTAGCATAGCTAGTATATTAAAGGCGGTTCTGCGGCTGATTCCCGGCATGCTGCACCGTAGGCGGTATTGACCTGTAGCCTCACTGTTGGCGATAAGAACCAAGACGTTTCTTTTTCTGGACCTATACCCAGAAGTGGATATACCCCCTCCAAGAACACGTAGCAATTTCTGATTGTTTCCATTGAGAGGCTATACTTTAAAAGAGACTGTCCGGTGAGACATTTTAGGGGTACTGTTATCTTAATATTTATTATTCTCAAGAGATTTTAATTTTCAACTTGACTTCCTAGTGCTACTCCAGATATTTCTCGTTGTGCCTCACCTCTAACAGTCAAAGTCTGCATAAACAGCACAAGTACATGTCTACTTTAAGATTAGAAATACAAAAAGAAGCAAAGCGAGTCAATGTATCCAACCCAAATAAAGTTATAGTTAAATTTTAATTATATGTTCATTGATTTTAACTTATACCTTACTTCCTTGTAGAAAGCTTATAAAGCAACTTACATGCTTACTATATATGGTGCTTATTTATGCCCACTATTATTATTTTTTATTTACTCTTCCACACCACTTTCTTAAGCAGGCACTAGAATTCCCATTTGAAAGCTAAGGAAACTGAGCTCATAAGGGTTAAGTAAGTTTTTCCAGAACTCATAGCTAGTATCAGTCACAGTGGTAGAACCGGGTACAGACCCAAATCTGTAATGGCAGCGGTGTTCGTGTTTCAGACATATATGCAGGGCTGTTAGGGCATTTAAAAGAACAGTTTGGGGAATGCTAAATACAGAGTGAGTGGTCATTGAACAGGAGGTAACTGGGTGTCAGCTACTCAGAAATAAAAAATAAAAGGATAATTAAACAGCATGGAATTTGTGTCTTTTTTTTTTAAAGATTTTATTTATTTATTCATTTTTAGAGAGAGGGGAAGGGAGGGAGAAAGAGAGGGAGAGAAACAGCAATGTATGGTTGCCTCTCATGTGGCCCTCACTGGGGACCTGGCCTGCAACCCAGGCATGTGCCCTGACTGGGAATCGAACCCGGACCCTTTGGTTCCCAGCCCGCGCTCAATCCACTGAGCTACACCAGACAGGGCTGTGTCTTTAAGCATAAAATATTAAATGCATATCTGTTAAATTTTTAACGTTAAAACGTTATCGCTTACATTGCACTCACAAGGCCGTCACTCTCTGTGGGCGTTGGTGTATCTGGAGCAACCCCGCTCTCCACAGAGCAGTGCAGAAGTGTCCCGGAAGGGAAGACTGGGTGATAGAATATGATCTGTGTTTGAGAGAAGTCTATAATCCAGTGTGTATGTCCATGTAAACTCCAGAAAGTTCTCAGTGGAAGTGTTTAGAATCAAGTTGTTGAAGGAACAGTCCAGGCACTGCTCTGGGAAGTAGCAGGGCCTAGTTGTTAACAATGGTTAAAAATGCACATTTTGAAGTTAAATTGATGGTGTTCAAAGTCCAGCTTCATCACTTACTAGCTCGTGATCCTTGGACATTCCTCAATATACCTCTGTTTTCACTGATTTTATTTGTAAAATGAGAGTGACAAATACATCCCATTTCATATGATTATTTGTCAAACACTTATGTAGCACTTTCCAAGTGCTGTTTGGTGTCTTGAGCACTTTGCAAATAATAAATTATCGAATCCTGCAAAGAATTAGGTAGGTACTATTGTTGTTAGTATTGCAAGAATAAAAAGAGTTGATATGTATAAATTATTTACAGCAATGACTGGCACATAGTAAGTACTCAGTAAACACAATCCTTAGCAAAGAAGCAGGACAAATATTGAAAACAGAAAAATGTCATATGCAAAGCCTCGGCTGGTGTAGCTCAGTGGATTGAGCGCGGGCTGGGAACCAGAGGGTCCCGGTTCGATTCCCAGTCAGGGGACATGCCTGGGTTGCGGGCCAGGTCCCCAGTGAGGACCATGTGAGAAGCAACCATACATTGCTTTCTCCCTCCCTTCTCCTCTCTCTGAAAATAAATAAAATCTTTAAAAAAAATGTCATATGCATAGCTATAGAGACTACAGTAACTACATGGTGTATTCTTGCTGAAGCTACGAGTGGCATGTGGCACAATGAAGCTTCTTAATTTCCATCGTCAACATATGCGATAAGGCTTACAAACGATATGATTTATCTCATTAATATTGCTCTTTTTTGTTAAGTAGGCCATCCACATTGTAAGAATGCGTATGTTCATCATGCAGTCTTATCATGATGTGGAAAAAAGTAAGGAAAAACGTGATCCAGAAACTTGCGTGTTTTTCTGAATTAACTGTCAAGGAAAAACAAAAGCTGATGCTGTGGTTCCAAGAGGAAAGTTCTCTGGGAAGGGCGAGTCTTTTAAAGTGGTTCACTTTTCTTTGCCCACTGGGCCCATGTTCACTGTAATGCCCGTATAAAACTATAGCTGCCCAAGATATTTCTGGTTTACCATGTAAAAGTCTCTGCTTATGATGGAGCTTTCTCTTGCCCCTAAGTTGTTTTTTTTTAGCCCTAGATATTAATAGCAATACTTAATCAATACTATTTTACTCATTCATAATAGACTTTTGACTGTGTTTTATAAAAGCTTCTGATTGTCTCAAAGCCTTGAGAGCACTTTTTGAGTGTTGCTGCTATGGCGTGCTTTCTTGTGCTTAGACTAACCTGGTCACGAAGGTCGATGCCTGAGTTGAACTCAGATCTAACCACGATGCACCTGCAGAGACACATGTATCTGCACTTTGTATTGTTATGTCGTCTTTCGAACTGGAGCAATCTATCCAACTGCCGTTTTGTTCTGGGGTTTGCTCTGGAAGGGAAGGGAGTTTTGAGGAGGTGAGACTGGGGTTTGTATGTGATGAAACAGAGAGGACTCAACCGAAGGTACTAGATTAGAGGCAGATAGAATGAAATCATTCTAGTTGTATAATTGAGCACTTCATTTCACCAGCATTAATTGGATAGCTAAGGCAAATTAAACACAGAGAAGCATATGACTACGGGAAACTGCCCCTGTGTTTTCCTGGTGACCAGATGAGTATATTGCGGTTGTTTACAACGAACGGAGGAAACGAATGAGAGTAGCAGGGCAGATTTAGACATTTCCCAAATTGTAAGCAGATTTGGAAGCCCAAAATCGCTACTTATAAAACATATTTTGCTCTTCAGAAGCCAAGGTTAGTGGATAGAGCATCAATATATCAGTATTTAGAATTCACAGCCTGAGCTCACAAATCACAGCTACATTTTATGAAACCATTGTCAGCAGTAACTAACTGATGTCCATAAAGGACTTCTGTAAATGCAACTGTTTCAAAAAATATACACTCAGAACTCTCTTAAGAGTAATACAGAGTAATTCTTCTACTACTTGGTGTCTAGATTGAAATCTTACCACATCATTATTTTAAATAGAAAAGAATATTATAATACTATTATTCCAGGTTTCCATAAACTAAGGGGCAAGAACCAAATAATTTACATGAGCCACCGTTTTTGGAAATATTGCTATTGACATGTAGGAGCCTATTATCTTATTGCACAGAGTTTGTTTTAAAGTAGAAGGGGATGGAAATATCTTGACGATATATTGTCATGTGGAGCACTTTATGGCCTGTGTTCTTTATGATATGACAGTTGTTCATTGACACCATGTTATTTATTGAAGAGCAGGGCAAATAGCCTAGTAAATCATGGTTGCATGTCTAGCCAATAGGAATCTGCTCTGGTTTGTGACATGATAATTTTTTAAACTTATTTATTGTTAATAAATAAGTCCTATAAGCAGACTTCCTTTCATTTTTCTCTTTATCAGTATCTATTTTATAGCAATCTTTTCTTTAATAGACTCTCATTTGAGACATTATAAAATGCACCACATGTCAAATCCAATTCAACTAAGATACCTAAATGCATGTTATTTAAATTAAATATGAATGCTTTGGAAAGTATGTACGTATATCATAATTGCTTAAAACTACATTTCCACATTATGTATGTTGTAAATTTGAATCTTGTCAATGTATGCAAGAACCAAAGTTAAGCTTAAAAAAACAAAATAAATTATTCACATCACATACGTCTGTACATCTGATAGTGTAATTAGCAATCAAAAGTACTACATACGGTGATGTAATACAGACATTATAATTTTGTACATCCTGCTGTTGATGGATTTAGGTACCACATTTTGCACATTTTCTATTTCATTATTTGAGACTAAAAGAAGACAAAAATAAAATAACATGTTTTCTTTATTTTAGTTCCTACTTAATCATCATCCTTCACGCTTCTTTTGCTTTCCTTCCGTGTCTGGCTCTCATTTCCCCAGTTTAGATAGAACTTGTTTTTCTTCATTTATCTTTACTTTTTCCTGCTCTGTGGCTCTAACACTAATAACAATAGAAATCTTGGACCCAGATCTGGGGGAATTTTGGAGGTCATTGAGGTTATTTCTGCTTTCAGTTAGCTTTCTAGCCTTTCCAGAATGAGAATTATTTATCCTTTTCTCAACACTGTCACACATTTCTTGCATCTGTCAAATTATGTCTGATTTTATTTTTCTAAAAGTTTTACATATTCTAACATTAATAGCTCTAGCTTGAATAGTACTTTTTTAATTCTTATTTCCTCATAATGCCTCTGAGTTCTCACCAGTTTCTTCTAATTCAGCTTACTTCATTCTTTTTACTAAATTGTTGAATTTACCTCTATTGGATATAGTAAAAATCTAATCACTTTTCGTAGATTGAGAGCATTTCATCAAAATAATTTTTGGAAAGTTTGTATGCTCAGACATCCCACTATCCAACATTTTCCTGCTAGTGGTCTTCGGTTACTGTTCTTGCTTTTCTTCACTCTCACGTGTGCTGTTAGCTCTGTAGTGATCCATCCTGTGAACTGTGACGTTTCAACTTCCTCTCCAGCGAGCCCGATTTCATTATAAGCTTCACCCATTAAATTCCGGTACAATTAAAAAGACAAATAACTAGAAATTATTCATGTGATAAATGTTTCTGATCTATCTCACCATCTTGAGAACTACTTAAGAAAAGAAAAAAAAAGAAAAAGGAAAGGGGGAGTATAGATATAATTAATCACACAATTCTGTTCAAATTTTAATCCTGGCATTTAGTAGTTACGGGTCCAACATCTCATCTGTGAAATAGGTATAGCAACTATTCATAGAGTAATATAAGTTTTAAGCGGAAGGAGGTAGCATCTGTAAAGTTCTGGGCACAGGTTCCTGACACCATGATGAGGCTGTGGACTTGAGCATGCCAAAAGATAAAAAAAAACACACATTTTCTTTCATCTCTTAAATATTTGATGAAACTATTCTTAGTTGATTGATTAAAATAGAAATAAAAACAGATAAAAGAGACACAAGGGCCTCTACTTACTGCGCACCCCTTCCCCCAGGAGGCTGACCCCGGACCAGGAAGAGATGATTGACTATTTAGCTGCAATTTACCCGGCAAGTTGTGGCCTGATGTAAGGCCTGTTTTCCTCACCAGCTAAAGAAGCCAAGTCATATCTGTGAATTGGACAGGAAACACCTATTTAAACGGTCATTATTGATGTGTACATAGCTGTGGATTAAACTTTTTGTTATGCTCTGCTGGGCAAGTATTCTCTCTGCTAATGAGTTCTATCCCTAAAATAAAATTTGTGTAAGTGGTTCATATTTTAGGTGTCTTATAATTTTCAAAAACTTGCATTTTTAATGTATGACTCTTCCTTGAGATCTAGCCCCACAGGAATCTATACTTAAGTGATTTATCATTGGATTCAATCCCCAAGGTGACACTTTAAAACAGTTCCAAAACTCATTCATGACTAAGTAGGATGTTAAATTTTTTTTGAAAAAATGCAAATTTATTCATACTTAGAAATGAGCTCAGCATCACAAGTTGAGGCAGGATAGTGAGTTTTTTCTTGCTGTGGGTGAATGACTGGGATTCAGCTAGACAGGATGCAACCTATAGTGATGTAAACATAGATCCTACAACTCCACTATTGAATAATTTTATCTGACTGATCCATCCAAATGCTGTATAAATGGTGTCTAATTCTTAGGCTCCTGAAGAGGTTTTTTGTTTTGTTTTGTTTTAACACTATAGGGCAAATTCTGTGTGTTTTCATATCAGATGTCTTAAGAATTTTAACGGATTCTTGGTTAATGTGATGTTATATTGACTGATAGTAATGAAGCCTATTACTCTGTCATTGTTCAAACTGTCACCAGAAAGCTCTAGTGATTGGTGGTCACAAGGCTGGATTCCCGAATCTGATTTTATCATTTATCTCTATAACATTGTTGCTAGGTGTAAATAAAATGAAAGTGTAGATTTACTCTACTGTGTATGTATGCAGGCATGCATATGCATGCTTGAAACCATCTGGCCATTCATTCATTCATTTAGATGAAGAAACATAGACAGGTCCATCATGTTCCATTCATTGTCTAGATACTGGAAATGTAAATATGAATAAGAATATATATCATCCTTTTCCTGTAGGTTGTTCCTATTTGATGAGTAAGAAAGATCAGTATATTAACCATTAAGTATTGTGATCAATATAATAATTAAAGAATAGATTCATTACAGTAGGACCAATGTGGAGGGTCAGAGTTCTCAGTCTATGTTGAGGAAGGCAGGCTATTTGCATTTCCTACTATAATATCTCTGTAGTGAAAATGTGGAAGCTCATTGGTAGATGTTTCACTGGCATCAAGCAAAAGCAGCATGTGCTTATGGGGATATTTACTTGTAAACATCTTCATTACCTTCAGGACAGGAACATTCCATGCTCAAAAGTCTATTTGAAGTATGTTATGAGTGTGTGCATGTGCTTTTGCACACATGTGTACGCACAAGCCTCTATATGTAGATGTTATATTAGTCTACTCTTATAGCTATAACAAATTACCAAAAACTGTGTATGCTAAAACATCCCAAATGTATTATTTTACAACTCTGGAGGTCAGAAGTCCAAAATGAGTCTCAGCGGGCTAAAATGAAGGCTCTGGCAGCACTGCATTCCTTTCTGGAGACGCTAGGGTGGGATCTGTTCTCCTCCCTTCTCCAGCCTCTAGAGGTTGGCTGCATTTCTCGCCTGTAGCCCCCACCCATCTTTCAAAGTCAGCGATGGCCTGCAGAGCCATTCTTGCAATGCATCACTCTGGCACTGAATCTTCTTTCTCTTTTTGCCAAATTTAAAGGACCATGTGATTACATTCTTCTACGTGGATAGTCCAGGATAATCTATTTTAATGTCAGCTGGTTAGTGACTATCATTCTGCTTGAAGCCTTAATGTCTTCCCCTGTCCCCCACCAGGTAATATAACATATTCATAGATTCCAGGGATTAGGACGTGGACATCTTTGGTGGGGGACTTTATTTTGGTAACGTAAATAAGTATATATTTTACAGTTAAGGATTGGATACTAGGGAGAAAACTGAAAAAATATGTAATAAACTGAAAGTACTTTTTTATGAGCACACTAAAGAGAAGACTAGGACTTGACTCTCTTGTTAAGAAATTTCCTGATTACTTGTATGTCAAAAATTGAGGCAGACATTAGGCAGGTAAACAAATACAGTGTAACATAAGCACCATATAAAAAATACGGAACTCACATTCTTCACATTTTTGTGTGAAGGAAAGCCAGAAGAGTTGTCACTGTGAAATAAATAAGAGGTTATATATTTGTAAACGGGACCCAAATCCAGGGCGGGTAAGATTGTTACAAACTAGATCTCCTTAAAATTTAAGGTCTATCTAGCATATGAAAAAAGTTGCAATTTTCATTTATATTTCTTACATGTTCAGTGAAATTGTAAACTTTTTAATAACAATAAACTAATACTACATTACAATACATACATTACATACATCTGCCAGGGAATCATCTCTTTGCTCTGTATATATTAACCATTTTCTCATCACCAGAGCTGGCTTCATGGGTGCTGAGCTATGTAGTCACACATGGAGCACCACTGAGAAGGGTCCTCATTTGTTTTTTGTTTTTTGTTTTTAACAGTGTCTCGTTGCCTTGTTCTTTTTTTAAATTACTTTATTGTTCTTCGATTACAGTTGCCTGCATTTTCTCCCCTCCCCTCATCCCCACCCCACCTAATTTCACCTCCCTCCCTTGCTTCCACCCTCTCCCTTGGTTTTGTCCATGTGTCCTTTGTAGTAGTTCCTGAAAAGCCTTCTCTCCACAATCCTTTCTCCCCTCCCCTCTGGCTATTGTTAGATTGTTCTTAATTTCAATGTCTCTGGTTATATTTTGTTTGCTTTTTTCTTTTGTTGCTTATGTTCCAGTTAAAGGTGAGATCGTCTGGTACTTGTCCGTTACCGCCTGGCTTATTTCGCTTAGCATAATGTTCTCCAATTTCATCCATGCTGTTGCAAAGGCTATAAGCTCCTTCTTTCTCTCTGTTGCGTAGAATTCCATTGTGTAAATGCACCATAGTTTCTTGATCCACTCATTTGCTGATGGGCACTTGGGTTGCTTCCAGCACTTGGCTATTGTAAATTGTGCTGCTATGAACATTGGGGTGCATAGGTTCTTCTGGATTGGTGTTTCAGGACTCTTAGGGTATAATCCCAGCAGTGGAATTGCTGGTTCAAAAAGCAGTTCCGTTTTTAGTTTTCTGAGGAAGTTCCATACTGTTTTCCACAGTGGCTGCATCAGTCTGCATTCCCACCAACAGTGCACTAGGGTTCCCTTTACTCTGCATCCTCTCCAACACTTATCTGTTGATTTGTTTATGATGGCCACTCATTTGGTTTTATGTAGTTGGTCCTTCTTATTGCACCGAAGAAATGCATTAGGTAAAATGATTATCAACATTTTGCAGAAAAGAAACTGAGGCACAGAAGAGATAATTTGCCAGGGTCACATGCTGGTCTGGAGGAGACCCAGGATTTGAACTGGAGGAAAAGGAGCTCTGAACCATTTTAATCCCCTGCATCTTTGAAGACAGATTATGTCTCCTTAAAAGTGTCTTCCTTCCAACTATCACCCACTGCTACACCATTAACTTCCCACTCAGTGCTTGTTCAACTGAATTATATTTGATGGTCTTTGGTGAAAATATTAACTTCATTTTTTCAACTAATAGAGATGAAAGTTAAAAACAATCTTGAATCTCTTCCAGGATATTTGTTCAAACAGATCAAATTAAGCTTTTTTCCCTTTGCATAATCATATGTCAGAGGATATTCCCTTGTCAAGGTTAATTATTTATTATTTATTCATTAGATTTATACAGCAAAATATTCTGGACAGATTTGATAAAACTATGCCAAGTAATATTTCACCACTCTCCTAATTTATTCTTAAGAAACTTAAAATTCAGAAACAGTGGTTTTAGAGAAATACATTAGTAAAATTACTCTAAATGTCATTGCCAGCATTTTCAACAGAGTGAGAAACAGGTAAGCCACACCCATAAAGAAACGGGAGGAGTAGGAGGAGCAGTTGAGAGAGTTGGTTGGTGGTTAGTCATTAAATCAAATTAATAAGTCTTTTCCAGGGTCTTGTATTTGCTACATGCCTGGGTGTGTGAGGGGCATTTAGTGATAACTTTATTATAATAATACAATGACATCTTCAGGCAGCAGAGAGTTCAGTGGGCTGAGGGATCCAATCCCAAGGAGGTCTCGTTGGAAAAAGTCTTAAGCAAGGTCTGGAAACGAGGGCATAGTCAGAGCCTGAAGCCAAGATTTGGCCATTTTCATGTGCATTCTACCAATTGATGACATGGGTGACTGTGGGCAGCTGACAGTCCTGCTATTGCCTTGTTTCGCCACCTGTGAAGTGGGGCTAATAATCTAGGTTTTTACCTACTTTACGATGTGATGCATGTACTAAATGGATCCATGAATATGAATGCATTTTGAATTTTCTTTTAAAAAAAGGCATGTGGAGGGAAGTATTAAATTAAGATGTTTTTCTTGGACTGAGTATAGTTCCAAACAAGGCATAGACAATAAAATGATACAATATTAAAAAAGAAGGCTTATTTCACATTAAGCACAATTATATTATTTTACTCCCTATTTTACTACCTTACATAATCCATATTTGTTTGACTCAGACAGTCATTGGACCAAAATAAAAAGATTGAAGATGTTAGCAGTGCTAATTTATTTCAATCCTTAATTCACTCTTTTATATTTTCCACATTTTGTTGACTCCCATAGTTAATAGAGAATCCAAAACATGAGGCTAATGTATTTGATATTAGATTCATTCCATCACTTTATTGGGCATTTTATAAGGCATTGCAAATAATGTAGAGCTGAATAAGATAAGATGCCGTCTATGCCTTGACGGAGAGCTCGGTTTGCTGGTAATAACAGGGATAAATTGCGTGCATATGAGACCAAATGTATTGAAGTGCTTTAGAATAGCTGCACAGATCCACAGGAGGAGGCAAGCACATGAAATGGAAAACTCTATAACTGACAGTCTGGGTTTAAAATAATTTTTGTGGTAAGAAAAAACACAGTGTAAAATCAAGCCGTATGGAAGAAATAGAAAGTGTAGGGGAAGGTGTTATCATTTGATTGAAAACCCCTGTGACTTTTAAAAGGAATCACAGACACACTCAGGAGACTGTGTGTGCTGGTGACATTTTTTTCGCAGCAACATTTACTATGGTTTATGAAAACTTGAATTTTTCTCCTGAAGGTTTTATTGTGAAGAGTAATAGCTTTGAAAACACAATCAGTAGAACCAATTATAAAATAATGATTGGATAAATAGCTGTTACCTGGAGGCTCTAATAATAGAAAATATAAAAGGTCTGCCTGCTTTTAGCTGGGTCAGATCATTTCAAGATGGTATTACAATATCTATAGATTTCAGATAGCAGAGGGAAGATCCCCTGAGGAACACACCCATTTACATGATGGGAACCTTGAGTCCTTGTCAAAATTACGCACTGTTTAACTATTCTAGCTGAGCCCACTGTTTTCGAGTTTGTTATAGCTGACTCACTTTAAGTCCTACTGGGTAGCACATTAAGGAATTCTAGACTCCTCCTTGAGACACAAATCAGACATTTAGCACTGAGAAGCTAGCCTTTGGATGTCAGCATTTTTGAAAAGACAATACCAAGTGACCAACACACCGAGTCTAGAGTGGTTTGGGATATAAGCACAGCCTCTTCTTCTTCTTCTTTTTTTTTTTTTTTTTTTTGAAATGTTGAATTGGCAGTTGTATAGTCAATGGCATAACAAGGGTTTCAGGAACAAATATGCTGCGCTAAGCACTGGATTAGATCTGGGGAGAAATTCTTGAAATTACTCCCAGCCAAAAGCTTTGTTCCTGCTAGCCACCAGCCGCTTGTGGTAATGCCCTGTTACTGTTCTATCAAGGACCCTGCATGGACTGTCTGACTTGACATTGGACACTAGCAAGAGGAGACATGCATGCAGAGAGAGTGATTAATGTAAACCCTTCTGCAACTAGCCAGAGGCTTAAGGAATTCTTTTCAGCAGCGTTCCAGAGATTATTGCCCACCATTTTATCTAGGGAAGTGTTAAGTCATTTAAAACTATGGCAAATTGTGACACACACGTGGTTGGTGTTTCACAAGGAAAGAAGTTAAAAAAAAAAAGATGGAAAATGGAGGGTAAACAAGAATATTTGTGAGTCTGTAGAGTCTCTGAGGGAGGGTGGGTTTTACTTTGCTAATGCACATCAGTTTTCTTGGTTGATAAACTCAAAGGTTTTATACAATTTCTCCTTTCTCTTCTGACAATCTTGCATGAATTCTCTGACAAGGAACCATTTTATAAGTTGAATCTAATAGACTTGCCAGATGAAAACATATATTCTTCAATTCCTACAAATTAACTCTCACTCTATTATTAATGTCTTTATAACTAAAACTGTAATATAAGGCACTAAACAAAGTGCATACTTCAAAAATAATTGATTAGAGATATGTTTAACATTATTGTGTTTGAATCCATTACTGTCTTATATGAGATGATTTGGCATTCGCAATCCACAAGAGCATCTTAGCTTCCAAAATACTGTAGCCAAATACCCTCTTCATCATGCTGGGGCTGGGGGCGCGGGGAGATAATCGACTTCAGTTGTGTTCAGAATGCCTGGGCACTCCATATGGCCTATTTTCCATTGGCAAGTTAGTCCTTAAACTCTGAGGGGACCCCGCTACACATGCATAACTATTATAAATTAATGTCCTAATGTGCTTGGAGGCCTGTGCTGAAGGAATGGCAGACAAAACGAAAAGAAAAGGAAAAACATATTTTTTAAAGAAACCGTAAGCATGTGGTTCTCTCCAGGCACTGGAATGAAGACTTTGAAGAGACCCAAGGACTTGGTCCTTCCTTTTCTGGGATTAACTCTTAAGAGATGTACGGAAATCAGGCAGCTTCTTGATACCAGCTCTCAGAAGTGACTGTTGTCATCCAGTTAAACACCTTGCGTCACCCTTAACCTATCACCATTTTTCAAGCACCTTTGAAAGGCATTTTTTTCTTTGAGGCTTTAAATAAAAACAGAAAATGTGTTTAGACACATGGAAGTGATCTAGCAGAAGGCTCATTTGGAAGAAAGTACACATTTAAAAAGCCAGTTCCTGGCTCCGGCTTTGGTAGAGCAGACCAAGCAGCCCCTAAATCCTCTTTTCTCCCCACTTCCTCCCTCCTTTCTGCCCTTTTTCCCTCCTATCCTTCCTCCCTTCTTTCCTCCTTTCTTTCCTCCCTCCCTCCCTCCTGTCCTTCCTTCCTTTCTCCTTTTCTTCTTTTTGTTCTGATTCCTTCTCTCCTTAGGCTCTCTGAGTCTGTAAAGCACCGTAGATCTTATTTTCTGTTGCAGAATAGTGATGCATTACATTAAAAATAATTCAACCAAGGGCTACCAAATAAACAGTGCCTAGCATCCAGGATTTCATTCTCAATTATGGGCCAAACTTTCTTGCAAATCAATTCACCATTCACACATGTAGAAATTTAATAGTTATTTATGAACCGTGGAGCAAAACATCCCTCCTTCCCTCCCTCCATTCCTCCCTCATTTTTCGAATATTCCTTTTGAATGTTTGTTTTCAAGTAGTACCTGAATAGACATAGACTGAATAAAGTCAAGTAATAATGGAATGCTAGTGTTGAAAGGCTATCCTGAATTCACATTACTATATCACTAATTAATAATCATTATATATAATGCATAGTGTTATATAATTACTATGTATAGTTATTGTTACATAATATATGGTATATATAATTACTACATATAATAACCAATTAATTACTAATCATTTTGATCATAATTATTCATTAGCAGAGACTGGTTCACATAATGGAAACAGAAGGGGTGTGGTTAAGTGGACTTAAGTTCAAGTTTTCAAACTTCTTGGGTTTCGTTTCTTCACCTGTAAAATGAGGCTAACTATTCATGGTTTATACAGCTATTGTGTGAATTAAAAGCCATAACATATGCTAAGTACCTGAAACAGTGTCTGGCTCAAAGAAATGCCTAAAAGACTACAGCTAATATGATTTCATATTATGCATGTTGAGTAATAATTACTAGTCTCAGTCAATTCTTGGGGGTGGGGGGTCAGGGTGATTTTTATTTTCTGTCACAGAAACTGTGGTGAGGGAAATACAACACTTACTCAAGGTCACCCAATAAGTTACTCACTGTCATTAGGACTTAAGGGTTTTCAGCTTCGCTGCCTGATTTTACTCCATTAGGCCACACAGTCATCAAAACAAACCAGAAAAGAGCATCATCAAAAAGCAAAAGTAATAAAATCAAAGGATCCTGAAGCAGTATTGTACTAAAAGCCATCTGCTATCTTCGTCCACATTCTCAACCCTCTTGAAATGTTATTTGTAAAGCCTTAAGAGGCTTGACTGGAAACCTTCAAGCCTTTTTAAAGATACAGTATATCTATTGCTGACTCATGCATGCTCAGCTAAGAATTATAATATAGATTTTTGAATATACATCAGAGAGATGTCAATACTTTTTACATTGCCAAAGCTTTAGGCAGTGCTGTACAGAAAGAAGCTTTATGATTAGCTAAGTAAGTGATTGTTGCTACAGTGGTAGTGGCGAGGAGCCTGGCAAAGAGAGCGAGAGAGAGAGAGAGAGAGACAAAGAGAGAGAAAGAGGGAGGGAGAGAGAGAGAGAAGGGATTTGTGTATTTAAGTGTGTTTGGAGGAGTGGAGGTAGTTGAACAAAAATATTTGCAGCATTTAAATGATAATAAATACAGGTATTCAATTTCATCAGTTCATTTTTACACCCACTGTTGTTACCAACTCGCTAAAACATCTGTGCCATGATCTGGAGGGAAAAGTAGATATAAAATCGCTGTGAGCATTTCCGCTTGCCTCTGTTGCCTTGTCTCCCTGCCTTGCTGGGTGGCAGGCCCTATCCTTCCCTCTGCTTTCCTCATTTGGACTTGGCAGGGGCACCTTTGCTCAGTTCCAGGGCGTAGCCTTGCACTAGCTTACTTAAGTGGCCGACCTCACTCTTCCTTTGTGTGGTCTGTGGGATTTTTCTCCTTTTTGGCTTATTACTTCCTTCTACCAATGTGTAGATTTGCCTCTCTTATTGTACTTCTGTTGTTGCATTATCCTTTAAAAATAAAACAATAAATATTTAAAACAGAAAGCCCTTTTTGATGCCAGTTGTGGGAGCAGATATTTTTATGTGAACAATAACAAGGGAAAAGAATGGATTTCTCTAAGCTTTACAAAACCCCAGTGAAGCAGAGGGCAAATTTTCAAATTACAGAATTTCACTTGTCCTATTTCTGAGGAGCGGAGCAAAAAAAAATTTTTTTTTTCAGATATTTTAAGAGATGGAAAAACAGGGAAACAAACCACGGCCATCACAGAAGGCTCCCAGTGGAGCCCCAGCCATCTGCATACAGGTGACAGAATTCTTCTGTTTACTTCTGAGTCCTGGAACGCATAAAGCCAGCTCCTAGCTGTAAAAGGACATACAGCTGCTCTCTTATAATTTCTTTGGCCCCTTTTTTCCCTCCAAAATCAAGAGTTTGCTTTCTCATATCTAAGGAAACCCTGCCATACACGAGAGCCTGTTTTGTGGATATTCAAATTTCTTTGATAAAATATGTAAAATGACTACTAAAAATATACTTAAAGCATAAAGCATATAGACTTAAACAAATGCAACTGGCCTTGATATGTATACACTGAAGAATGGCACCTGCCAAGGAATACTTTAGAATAGCTTTAATGTACTCCAAAAAAGAAACAATTAAATTGAAGAAACATGAGTTTTCTATACTTTGGTTCTTTTCAAGATAATAATCTTCGATGGCAACAGGAACAAAGGAAAACAGTGAAAAAAGCCATATATTTTACCTTAAGGCTTACCAGTTTGCTTCCTAGTAAGATTTTTCCAGAGGTTTTTATAGGGGAAAGTGGTTTCTCAAATTTCATCATGATATAATGAGTCCAGGGAGCTAAATGGTTTTATACATTAAAAAAGGACATGTCCCTGCCGTTCCTGCTCTGCCGCTCGGTGCTGCATCTTTCTAGTTAAAGAGAACATTATGTTTTGCAGGCCAGTGACTTCCTTGATATGATGTTTTAGTTTAATCTATCCAAAACATTACCCTCCAGACATTCTAAGAAAGTTGTTTTTCTGACATGATGTGATTTTATGATCTCTCTGAAACATTTTTAGCCTTAAGCCTTTAACACAAACAGATGGGAATAGGAGCTAGCTTGAGTGTTTGACCTCTCAGTGTGGGGTTGGAGTTTACCTCCCTAATATGTGAAAATGTAAAATGGCACATATACCCAGGAATATAAAAATATACATAAAAGCCACACTGAATCAATTCAGGATTAACTTAACTCTAAATTCTCTTTGTATCCTTATAATTCCCAGCGGATCGTGGCTAACTTGTAGGGATGGAAAGTGTATGTACAAAAGAGACGTTACTACCCACAAGAAAGTGTGAGGCAAGATTAATATTCTCTAGAGTTTTCTATTGCCAGGCAGAAAAATCGTTCTATTAATACATTTAAGACATTTTCCCCTCTGGGAGGTATCAGCATGTAAATAAATTTCCTTTAAGAATGTGAAGTCTGAGAACAGAGTTTCATAGAGCCTTGGAGGGAGAAAGACAAAGACCATTGGCCATGAGCTGATGTGAGGATGAGGGAAGAGCTTCATGTGGAAAACAAACGTGCAATAAAACTAAACAGGCGTTGGCTCTTTGCCTCTGCTTTTAGCAGTAATCCCAGCTATCTTCAGTAAGCTAGGGAGAGATGCAAACTCACTGGAAATAATCCCTCTGTTACAATACTTGTAATATCTTATATCGTGCTCCATATTCTAGGTTGGGAACCCAGGAATAACCTGCTCATGAGTGTAGAGATTTATTGAACACATGGAAACACATAATTAAAACATATTAAGATCTATGCCGATAGATGACCGACTGTCTTTTTCTCTGGGGATTGTATCTCTTTCTATTCATTCTGATGATAATATATCCTTATCTTTTGAAACACTTTTTACATTTGCAATTGTTCCTTCTTCTGTGGGATTCGATTATTATCTATTTTCTATACCAGATTTTTAGTTTATAATGGAAAGGACCATGACTATTTATATTCGTCACTGTGTCTGCAGCACATATAAGCATCCCGATAAATGCCTTCTTGAATGGGTGGATGTATGGGGAATGAATACATGAAGTTATATAAAGTTTGACATGGTGCACTTTGTATGGAAGATGAGGTCAGAAGAGGAACAGATGGGGAAGGCAGGCTGTGAAAGATCAGGAATACCCTACGTATTTGCTCATGTTCTCCAGGAGGCAATGGAGGAATTGTAGCAGGAATGTGACGCAATGAGATTGAGGATTTAGCAGACCATTGTGGAGAAAGACTCATGACAGAGGCTGCAGCACTGAGCGCACTGCCGAGTGTACATGCAGTAGTCATGACACCTGTTTTTCATAATAGCACCTGCTTCCGGGTATGTGCTTACCTATACACTTACTATCTGTCAACCTCTGCTTTCCCGTCCCTGAGAAAAGAGATAGTGTCCATCTTTCTTGATCAATGTTGTAGCCCCAGCAATTATTATGAGCATAAGGTAGGATGTTTATTGGATAAATAAATGAATAATTTCTAAGAACTAGCATATGGTTATTGAGCTATTTGTAAGGGTCAACTGAACTGTATCTTATATCTTTTTTCTGCCTATCATTTTGCCTTTTTAATCTACTTTCCATTTTGGGGGGCGTCTATGACTTTAAATGAAATGAACAAAATTCTCCCCCCTTTGTCAGCATGTGTTCTATTAGACATGCAGCAAACAAACAAAGGCCTACCTGAGCTCTCATTTCAGCATATAATCTAAAGAACAAGCTTAATCTCAAGCCCCCTTGATTTTTTTCTTTAGAGACTTGTGGTACATTTGGGCTAAAATTGCAATTTACCTTTTCATCAAGATAAGAATAGTCTCTTCTTAACAGTCCAAGAATCTATTTAAATAAGTTCACATGGGCTGCACATCTCCTGGTTACTAGAAAACACTTCCTTGTGCCTGGGAGTTTAGCATCTTTTCAAGTCCTCAGGCGGAAGTCCATGGTGGTGCTTTTCTTGTGGGTCTGTGTGGTTTAAAAAAAAAAAAATCATAGTCTCTAGGAGCAAATAAACAATTTTGATAACTACATTCTATTTCCTATTAAAAATCACTGCATTGCATAGTTCTCTGTCTTCATGTCCAGGAATGTCCTTAGCTGGAAAGTGGGGAAAATCAGCTTATTTACATATTGTGGTTTGTTTTGAGGCTACAATGAGGACAGTTCCCAAGCATTGGGTTCTTTTGCGCAGCATGTGGGTATATTTATTACCTCTTAATAAATGCATATCAATTACACACGGACAATGTGATCTGAAGAACAAGCAATTTGTGTAAAGTTTTCCGGAGTCTTAGAGGGTTATCAAAAAACAAAAACCAAAACCTCAGTGTGTCATTGCAAACTTGCCACTACAGGAGTAACAAAAAGTGTGATTGAGGATTTATATTTTTTCTTAATATACTTAGCTGTAATTATTGGGAAAATAAACTTTTCAAATATTTACATCTTAATCCATTGTCTGTGAATTCTGTGGGTTCCTGGTATACACTGACTTTCATTGCCTACTTTCTGTTTCATTCTAGGCCTTTCCAAATTTTTTTAAAACCTAAATTTTACATTGTTTCTGAGGCAGGTGTAGAATTGAGGTAATTGGAAAGAAGTTATGGAGACATATCCATGTTTCGTTCCCCAAATTAAGTATGCACATAAGTCATTATTTATCATATGTGTATAAATATATAACACACATTTATATCTAGTGTGATATACGTGTGCATTATATATATCTTTACATATGTTCACCTTTGTTTTAAAAAGAATTTCAGCATACCAAACTTGCATATTAATGAAATAAAAAATTTGTTCTGCAGTGGTAGTTTGGAGTATTGAAAAAGTACAGACTAATATAATTAATAACTAAGATTCAATCACTAGAATTGCACTCATCATGGTTAAAATCAGGTGGGACCAGCCAAGCCACTTCTCTTCTATGTTTTGAGGGGCCTCAGTGTAAGAAACATAGCTCGTGCCCCTAAAAGTCTGTGAATGCCTTTGGCTACTAAAGGTGCATCTTCAGATGTGAAGGCTTCCTTTCACACTCCCTTTTAGTTTTCACCCACTAGATGCACCAATATGACTAATCTGCTGGAGAGTTTTGTAGATTGTCATTACTTTGTCAGTGAAGTCCTTCTGTTTGTTTATTTTAGAGAGAGCGGAAAGGAAGGAGAAAGAGAGGGAGAGAAATATATGCGAGAAACATAGATCAGTTGCTTCTCGCAAGTCCTCAGCTAGAGACTTGGGCTGTACTCCAGGCACATGCTCTGACTGGGAATCGAACGAATGACCTTCAGTCAGCAGGCTGGCACTCAATCCACTGAGCCACACCAGCCAGGTCTTGAACTTCTAAAGAGCTTAAATACTTAAGCGATTTCACTCCTTGCAGTAATGGTGAATTATGCGGTGCTCTAATTGTGCTATGAGTTTATCTAACCTAAAATGCAATCTACTTAATTTAAGGGTTTTATTACACATTGGTCTCCAAAGGTGAACTACATTGAAAACATATTGGCCCTTTATCTAGAGGTTAAGCCTTTTCAGATATTGTATTTGATGGAAATACTGTCTCTCAGATTTACTTTGAATGTGTCACTTACATATTTTGACACAATTGTAACTTGCAAAATTTGTGGGAAGCTTGTTTAATATTTATTCATCTGTTATCATTTGTGGAGTCAAAGTTCCCATTCTTTGAGTAAAAGTAATCCCACTTCATGATCCCTATAATTTGTATGTGAAATGACAATGGAACGATACCACTCACACCGTGTTGTGTTTAACACATGGAAACACAGGTCTGTGCATTCAGAAGGAAATGATTACAACTAGGCAGAGCACAGAGGATTTTAGGGTAGCAAAACTGTTTTGTATAATACTTTCATGGTGGCTACGTGTCATTAAACATTTGCCCAAACCTGTGACTGTACAATACCAAGAGTGGACCCGAAAGGAAACTGTGGTCTTGAGCTGTGTCACTGCAGGTTCGTTGGTTGTGGCGAATGGAGCACTCCAGTGCGGGATGTGGCCAGTGGGGCAGGGCTCAATCTTGCAGTGAACCTTAGAGTGCTCTGAAAATATCTGTTTTTTTTTTTTTTTAAGATTTTATTTTTATTTATTTTTAGAGAGAGGGGAAGGGAGGGAGAGACGTAGAGAAAAAGCAATGTATGGTTGCCTCTCACATGGCCCTCATGGGGACCTGGCCCGCAACCCAGGCATGTGCCCTGACTGGGAATTGAACCGGGACCCTCTGGTTCTCAGCCCGCACTCAATCCATTGAGCTACACCAGCCAGGGCTTGAAAATATCTGTTTTTTAAAGAGAGAGAAAAAAAAAATGGTCTATGTAAAGTCAAAATGGATTGGGATAGTTTACCATCTATATTCTCTGAATACTGTGACCTTAGAAATGAACTAAATACTGTGTAAAAAGTGCTTTAAAAATACCGTAGTTTTAAGATCTAATTTTATCTTGGAGTTATCTCTTAAATGATAGTTAATTAAGAGGCATAGCATTTATCAGCACACTAAAAATATACTTAAACAATGACAGCTACATGTCTGAAAATCTAGAGCTGAGCGCTTCCACCTCAGCACTATTGACATTTTGAAACAGAAAATTTGTGGGCTGTTTAGCAGCATCCTTACTAGCTATCCATTAGACTCCAATAGTGCCACCCAAGTTGTGGAAATCAAAAATATCTTTGGACATGGCTAAATGTCACCTACGGGGAAATTACCCTCTGTTCAGGACTATTGTTTGGAAGGTAAATGTGTGCAACTATCTTTAATTGTTTTCCACATTACATGATGTGTATAGGTGTGTGTATGGCTTTAACCACCAAGTTTTGTGTGTAGAGATCAGGGTTTTAAAAGACCATCGTGCAGAGGTAAGTAGAAAATGTTGTATCCTCCCCTGCTGCTCTAAGATTGTGTGCTTTCACCTCTCTTTCCCATGTGGTGGATTGACAACGGGTGGGTGCAGCTCTGCACCCTCTTGCTCAGTGAACATCCAGGAGAACTCCTATCTGTGGTTTCAGCTTTCTGCATTAGGGACTGAGTCAACTAGTTGTGCTGCAGGCCTCCCCTGTGCTTCACACCAGAAGGCTTCAGAGTAAACATTTGGCTGAAATGTCTTTACAGGCCTCATCCAGCTGTCCTGCGAAGTAACTGTTGCCCACACCCACATGCATTAATGTATGACTCGCCAAAATGTTTATATGCCTTCACACAGACAAAGGCACAAGGCAGATAGGGATAGTATACTGTTAAATGATCACTTCTTTAGCCAATTAAGAGAACTTGGAATTTTTCCATGCATAAGATACTGTATTTTTCAGACTATAAGATGCACCAGACCATAAGACACACCTAGGTTTTAGAGGAAGAAAATAGGGAAAAAAATTTTGAAGCAAAAAATGTAGTAAAATATGTAATAACATAAATGACATAATATTTCAACAATGTAAATGTAAACAGAACTCAGGTAAGCTACATTTGGACTATAAGATGCACCCCCATTTTCCTCCCAAATTTGGGGCGGGGGGAAGGTGCATCTTATAGTCCGAAAAATACAGTACATGATTTAGTGAGCCATTATTTTTCTTTTAAGAATGATGGAAATTATTAACTCACATTTGCTAAAAATTGTAATTCTAAATTAATCTTCTAGTGGATTTTGATAATGTAAAGGGGTTTTAGAAATAAATAGCAGTATGTTTTATTTCATTTTGGATAATTACATTGCATATTTTAAGAAGAGTTTTTCCATTTCTATCCTGTCTCCTTGCCCTATCCTCTCACCCACCTTTCCTTTATTACTTTGTTCATAGTTGTTACTAGTATTGCATCTCTGAACCTAGTTGTATATCAGTGTGAACTTCAAATTTAGAGCTGTCACTGATAAAGGTAGCATATTACCCGAAAATAAATTTCAAGAGAAAAACGCAAGCCTGTTTTATTTTGCTGCAGTTAATATATATTTAATGAACTAACTTGACATATGCCTACTCTGTCTTTAATGAGAAATACTATTTTCACTTCCATAAAATATACATCCAATCAATTGTTTATACATGGATTATTTACATACACTGTAAGCACAAATGTATGCAATTGTGCAACCATCTTACCTTCTTCACAACAAATGCCTTCTAAAGTACTTTTAGTGCATGCACCAGAGGCGATCTGAAATCTTTGTTAGAATATAAAGTATTTCAGGAAGCTAATTACTACAAGTAACAACTTAAAATACATGTTAAAATTTGAAGTATTCTGTACAAACAATTCTATGATTCAATTAGAAATAAAAAAATGGTATTGGTAATATCAGGTAATTTTCTGAATAATTGTATTTTTAATGTGTATTTATCATAATGCTAGCATACTAAATGTTGATTGTTGAGCATTTTAAAAGATTTCTATAGCAACAACATCCCTTCCTTTTTCATTTAATTTCTTTTCTTTCCAGAGGAGGACTGGTGCACAGAGGTCTGTGTGCCCAAATGGAATTATTTAACAATATTCTTGACTAAGTTAGTCTCACATAAACATAACACTGCTCACTTTCAGTAGAATTGAAGGTAAGTGCTGCGGTTCATAGGTCTTTCTTTCCATGCTTCTGCTAAATCATGCGTAAAGTTCAGTGCGCGTTCCAACAGTAGCATTTAAGACAGCATAGTTAAGAATCTCTTAACATTTACATTTACAACTGCGTACTCCTTCTAACATTTTCTTTATTGATTTTAGGACGTTTGGTGGTAACAGTTTATCAGCAGTTACAGCCAGTGACCTAAATATGCAATTAAAATTGTAGATCCCAGCTAAGTGATAACTGGCCCTCACTATGGGGCTTTGGAAATACAACTTTCTTTTTCCTCAAGACCTCTTCTTATTACTAATTACAGAATGGAAAAGCACACTAGTGAGGGTGAACCCTTTGGAGAGACCATGTTAGGTTCTTAATAGATTTAAAAATGAAGTTGTTTAAACATTCTTTTGCCTTGTTAATAATGCTTCTTGGCCTTTAACATTCCATTCCAACTAAAATCATTCATTTGTCTGCAGTTTGTGGGTAGAAAAATGGCATCAGGATGTCTATGTTTTTGTAAGTTAAATGGCCGTTTCAAAAACTGCCATGCAAGAGAGCCTGCCTTTGGACAAAACTTGGCCTTTTGGCAGTCGTGTTCAGAGGATTGAACCCCAGAGACTGTGCCTGGGGAAGTCATAAGCTTTAATAATAAAAATAAAAAGTGTTAGCTCAGTTTTTGTACTTTAGGATTGAGGCAGTTTCTTCCAGATCACACAGGTGGCGGCACACTAATGTCAGATCATGACATGGGATTCCCGATTCTCATACAGGTGCTTTGTCCATTTCACATTACTTTCCAGCCTTCCTCCCTCTAACTGCAGAGGTATTTAAGAGAGATCTTCAGCAATTTAAAGGATTCTGTTTTGCTAATGGTAGAGACAAACTTATACCATGATATGTGTGTACATGATTTAGGTTAGTTTCAGATGTATAACTTCTGCTTATTCAAAATTAACTAGCTACATACTTTCGTAAACTTATTTTACTTTGGGGAGGAGTTTCATTTTCTGTGTGTAAACTATAATGCTGCTGCTTGTTTTGAGAGATCAAACTCACTAAATCTAAAGCATTGATCATTTTCTCCCAATAACCTCAGCTCCCACATTGATCTCCTCCTCCACGAGCCCCAGACCTCTACAGGTCACTTTTCTTCCCTGCTATTTCTTCTTTCACTTCTATTCCCTGAACCCAAGGCAGCATGAGTAGTCCATTCTCCAGGAGTACAGATGTGTCTGTGTTAGTCTTGGACCTGGGTCTTTTCTTTCCATTTTCAGGTCACAGTTCTCTTGAAAGCTACATTCCGTGCAGTCCCTAGTCTTTGTCAGTAACATGCCTCTGTCTGTAGCGTAACCTCTTTGTTCTACGAAAGAACCAGTTTTCCCCTCTTCCTTTGGCTAGCCCTTCTTTCCAGATCCTGTATCTTTTTTTTTTCCTTTGCCCTGTCTTTATACAACTCTTAACTGTTTTCTCTAGACATCAGCTATCGACTTTTCTCATATGATCCTGTGTTATTGCAAGCACAATTAAATTGCACCTTTTTAATTAAAAAAAGTATCTTCACTCGAAGACATATTTTCTTTACTTTTTTTAGAGACAGGGGAAAGGAAAGAAGAAGGGAAAGAGAAACATCCATGTGAGATATCACCATTGAATGGTTGCTTCCCAAATGTGGCAGGACTTGGGATCGAACTGGCAAACTTTTGGTGACAGGATGATGCTCCAACCTAATAAACCACACTGGCCAGGACAAATTACACTTGTGTGTGTGTGTGTGTGTGAGAGAGAGAGAGAGAGAGAGAGAAGACTTCGCCTAAGAAGATATTCTTGGCATACATACCTAGTGTTTGTTGGTTGGAGTGCATGGCTTCACCACATCGCAGGGTCTGAGCTCAGTCTTTTTAAAAGAAATGGGAATGGGCTTTTAAATTGCAATTTGATGGCTAAACATTGAGTCTGCTTTGATATTGATTTTCCCTTCGCTGTACCTTCAATTTAGTAACTGTTCTTTTCCTCATTTTTCTGACCAAGCCATAGACTATTTGTGCTAGAAATAGCTTTTGGGATAATTTAGTCTCATCCTATTATATATTCCATACGAAAAAACTGGATCCAAAGAGCCTAGGTGATTTGTTCTGAATCCTTTCAGAAATCAGGCTGGCTGTCGTTGTTGTTGCCAGAATTTCTAACAGTGTACTCTTTCTAACGCTAATCTTTGCTGTGCGTCTGGCTGTTTAATTAGGTTGCTACCTTTGGCACTTATGTTTGCAGAATGACTTCCCTCTTTCTAAGCTTCTAAGGGACTGGAAATCTGCGGCAGAGCCCTAGCCTATGGCTGAGCACTCCCCACACAACACCAGACTACTCTCATACTCACTGTGTGCTTCCCCGCAGTACCCAGACTTTACCTGCCCGGCTGACTATCCATCTGGTAAGTCTGTGTGGGCTCAATGTGACCTGGATTTTCTCCCGACTTCGGCGCTGCTGTGCTTCGGATAGCGTGCTTCTGTGGACAGACTTCCTGCGTTCCCTCCAGTTGTCTGCCCAAGAGAAGTGTGTGTATGTATGTGTGTGTGTATAGTCTCTATTTTTAATTCTTCTCTTCTCTGACTGATGGAGATGTTTGAGAACATCAAGGGACACTTCCCTGGAATTTCTTTATAAAGTGACTCTAAGATCACTTTTGGACATGCGTATTCTTGTTTAAGATGAAGAGCATGTTTTTCATGACCTTGAGACTTTTCTTCAGTTCTTACTGAGAAAATAAAAATGTATGTGAGTGTGTATGTGTTTATGTTGAAGTGCCATACAAGTGATGGAACAATATGATGTCTATAAAGGGATTCCTTGGAAGGCATTATGGTGTAAAAAATGGGTTTAGTTTAAGCCAAAGAATTAGAGTCACTTCACTTGGAACCCAGTGTCTCCACCTATTCAATACTAAGTATGTGACTTTTGAAAAAATGTAAGTTAAGTGCCAGAGTCAAAATTCAAACACGTTTACCAAGCTCTCAAAATCTTCATTTTTCACACACTGTGACTAAGATGCTCTCTGAGAGCATTGATTTAACACAACTAAAGAGGAGTGTTTGCTTTTCTGACATAAGCAAAGAGGACCAATGGGCTTTATCTTACTTGAAGGTAGATAATTCAAGACTAACTGATTGAAGACTAAATGATTTAGTATTTCTGAGCTTCAGCTGCCTCAGTTGTAGTATTGAGATAAAGACAGTTGTATGGCTAAAGTAAGATCATGTATGTGAAAGATGTTTTTAGAAAAAACACTGATAGATATATTGTTCTACCATCCCTCCAGCTTTAGAAACTATGAGGTACCGATTTCTATAAATAATGATTATGTTTTACAAGGCTTGAGCAGAAACTATCTAGCCATGTGCTATGAAAAATAGAGACATTTATCGAAGAAGATATAAGATACAAGAAACATTGTACACAGGACAGTGATACCTCATTTTCCTTCAAAGTAGGCACGTTGGGACCTCACACAGTTCTCCCAGTTGCCATCAGCTGCCCCATTGTATTTCCCTGAATCTCATTGACGGTCTGAAATCTCTTCCCTCTCAAAGGTGATTTTAGTTTTGAGGAAAGCCAGAAGTCACAGGACACCAAATCTGGGCTGTAGGCAGAGCTGAGCTACCTGGGTGATTTGATGTTTCACCAAAAAAAAACACTGCACAAGATGTGATGCATGAGTGTGCGCATTTTCGTGATGAATCTGCCAATCAGTAGTTGCCCATAGCTGCAGCCTTCTGAATAATCCAAATAGTTTCTGCACAGGAATGTTCAAGCTTGATGCAAAACTTGATGCAGATTCATTGCAGTACTTAGTAATTTTGAATGTGATGACCACACATTACACTTGCTCACTCAACGGTGTGTACTGTCCCCACTGACTAGTACAGTGAAGTCATCATTGTTCACACCTGTGCTTTCCAGTCCATTCTCTTTGGCTGCCAGGTTACATCAATGTTTTGTATACCATTCTCTTTATATTAATGATGGCTGGACTTTTTCTGGTTGGACCTTATAGTCTATTCAGCTGCTATAACAAAATACCATAGACTGTGTCACTAATAAACAACAGGATTGTATTCCTCACTGGTCTGTAAGCTGGAAGTCCGAGATCACGGTGCTACCATGGTTGGACGAGGGCCCTCTTCAGGGTGGTAGGTTTTTTTCACTGTACCCTCATGTGGCAGAAAGGGCAAGGGAGCTCTGTAAGGTCTCTTTTATTGGATGGGTCTCATATTTGATAAAAGGGGTCTCTTTTATTCCCATTCACAAGGGGGCCACCCAAATGACCTAATCACTTCCCAAACACCAAGTCTCCTAACACCACCACCTAGGGTGTTAATATTCCAGTATGCAAATTTGGAAAGGATATAGACATTCTGAATGTAGCATTAACTTATTGTCAGAGTATATTGTACCTAGGAAAGAGATTTGTTGATAAGAGAAATAGATAAAACATCCATAACTGCCATTTACTGCTCTGCTATTTTATGTTGTTTACTTGAACAGTACACCTAAGAATAGTGTTTTCCTGTCTGAAAAAAAAAGGTAGTGATGTAAACGTCTCTATTTGTAGCTAGGGAGCTGAGTGTCTTTGTGCCATTTTATGTTTTTAAGAGATCATGGCAAAATATATAAAGCAGGAGTTAGCAAGTTACAGAGTCACATCAGATTCAATTAAAACCATTTATTTATATGTAAATGTATACAGACTCATGTACTGTGCAATTTAGCAATGTGTCAAAATCAAGGAAGCAAAAGGTATGGGCGTACGCGTGGGAGGTAGGGGGGACTAGAGGATGGGGGGAATCATTTTTCCAGATCTGAGACAGTAGCCCAAGCTACTAAGAGCTTCAGAGGTACCATGGGGGAATCTGTCCTTCCGCAATACTACTTCATCTAATCAGCCAGAATCCTAAACTATCTCTTGAGACTCCTTGAAAGAGTCTCAAGTTACTAATATGTTAACTGAAACAGTGGCAGAGTAGAAAAACCTCTTGGCGATCAAATCAGACAGCACCACTTGATAATCTTTATTGAATCATACTAGTCCTTCTGGAAAATCCCTGAAGGAGGAAGAACTTGAAATCTTTGCATACGAAACACTTATTTAATGATATTGTGCCCTCCAAATTTCAGTGCCTTCCCTCATAGTATTCCACTTGCTCTGGCTTGGGGTCGGGGGTAATTTCTAAAAATTGATGTGAACTATCAGAACCAACATTTAAATTCAGATCTATCCATCTCAATGAAGAAAAAAAAAATATCTGTTCGAAGGTTGAGCCAGTCTCTGAATAGCAGAATGTTTATTATTTATGCTGTTAATGTTTATCAGTGTTGGCAAATGGGCTTCATTCCACCCCTTGCTTCGTAAGTACAGATCGGCAATTTTGGCTTCCTGCGTGCTGCCTTGAGGAGTGGGTGGCAGGTCCATGTTACTGGGAAAGTGACATGAGTGATTACAATTCTGCCTTGGAATGGGATGGGGGTGGGGGGAAGGCTTGCCAATATTTGGAATTTCTGGTATAGAAAGAAAATGTCTAGGAGGCTGCTTGGTTAGTACTAGGTATTTAAGAAATATTTTTCTTCCATTTATTACCTCTTCTTTTAGGCGTAGCCACATGAAGTTTCTTACAGTGGGCCTCTGACCTGCATTCAGCAACTTCCAGCGGAGAGGCTTGGGAGGCAGGGTGCGCAGTTAAGCAGGAAGCTCGGCATCGGAAGTGTTCTGTGCACGCTATCATATCGGCCCCTAAGAGGACTCATCCAAGTGTTACACATTTATATTTAGTTTTAGACAGGTTAGGGTATTCATAAAAGGTGGCATATTTTCGGGACTATGTGAAGCTATATTTTCTAAAGCTATATTTTCTCATATCTAAGCATGTGTAAGATACTCAGGATGGAAATCCAGGGTAAATGATGATATCTTTTCCTCTGCTTAACATCCCTTGGTTTTCCTCCTTAAAGTTAAAAGTTACCTTAGATGTAAAAGTACAACTACCAAATCAGCAAGGATTTTTTTTTTTTAACCGTCCTATACTCAAGAGTCTATTTTCTTTCCGAGTAGCTATGTAAGAATGGGCTCCTAAAAGAGCAGATTAATCAAATTTAAAAGCAAATGTAAATTTAAATCAACCATGGAGCCCTGCTGTACAGCAATTAACATTTCAAGGCAAAATGAAATGTGATGATAATAAATACCGGTTTTATGCAGAATTGGAAACATATTCTGTTTCAAGGTGTATCTGGACAGAGAATAGAAATCTGAAAAGAAAACCACTATTAACATACTAGCTTTGACATTTCAAGATAAAATTTAAATTTGATTACACCTTCTATTTTTTTTTTTTTAATCTCATTTTCCTCACCTCTTCTCTGGGTAAGAGTTTCTCAATTTTAGCACTTTTGACATTTTGAACTGTGTAATTTTTTTTTTTTTTCTTTAGGGGCTGCTTATATGTTGTGGAGTTTTTCACAGCATCCTTGGTCTCCACCTGCCAGGTGCCAGGAGTAGCTCGCCCCCTCCCTCTCTTGGCAATTGCAATGACCAAATATGTCTCCAGATCCCAAGCACTGATTTGGACATTAAGAGCACTGGGTTATCATTAACTCTCACACTCACGGTGAAAACTTTCTGTAGTTACTTAGTTTTCCCTGGGCCAGGTTTCAATGGAAATAACGAGGGTTTTGAATAGTCTTATTCAGTCCTAAAATTCACTGGTTTGATCTTTCTATCACTTTCTTTATATAAGTAAAAAAGAAAAAAATGTTCCAGAGACAGAAAGTCCTTGGGGATGGTCCTCGGGGGTTAGGCAGAAAGGATTGTAAAGATACCGGCTAAAATTGTGCAGCGGAAACAAAATTAATGGAGCCATGCATATTCTTTATGAATGTCACCCAGGAGTCTGAAGTTTTATAGTTGTTCTTGGTTAGTATGGAAATATGTTTGAAGAAATTGGGAACAGTCTAAGGGACGGTGGAAGGTTGTGGGACGTGGAGGGGACCGTAATACATTTCTAGAAGCAGTCAAGAAGTAAAGAATTCCCTTCTATGTAATGTTCATTCTTTTTAAAGCTATTTTCAGGTAAAACAAGTGTTATAAATTTTATCTTTCAGATTAGGATCTCTGTGGTTCTGGATTAAGTGACTCTCCTAAAATCATGACCCAGCTTTTGCTTTCATTCAAGCTTCTTTTCTTTTCTTTTCTTCTTCTCAAGGAATGGACGCTAAGCATTTGCCTTCTGCAGCCAGAGGGCTCATTTGTAATTCAAGTGTCCACAAAATCTGCTGTTGTGGCGTTTTGGGGTTGCTGACAGGGACAGGAGCGGCGCATCGGTGGGGTGTCTAGGCCTGGGCAGCACTATTGCGGGATAATGGGGATTCTAATTTAAATCAGCCTGCATTAGGAAAGCACACGCACATTAAAGCTGTCCACAGACGCTTGATTTGTCATGCTCGGAACAAAATGTCAAGGTAGACCCGCTTCTTCTTCTTTTATGGCTGTGCTTTATCATGTGTCTTAACTCTTACCCATTTCTAAGCTATCAGTGGTCCTTGGTCCCTTTAGTCAGACTCTCCAGCACGCTTGTGCTGTGCACTCAGGCGTGACTGTGACTGACAGAGTGGCCAGCCAATGGGCACTGCTGCTTTTTGAAGCAAACTCACCCTTCCTCCCTGAGGAGAAAGCACTTCTACTGGAAGTTCTCCTTAATTACCAGTCAAAGGAGCTGCTTTGAAATCTGGCTCCTCCGAATCCTGCTGCTACCACCTTACTGTATTGGCATCAAATAGCGTCACATATCAGTGCAACTTAATGTTGTGGAATCTGCTAAATAGGATGATCTTTTGCTCTGTGGCATACAGATTATGTTAGTAAATGTAGTAATGCAAGGGAATTAGGGCAGGCATAGTCCAGTCCTGCTCTTTTTCTCGTTACAGAGCTCAGGGACAGGTAATTTATTATACACTTATTCACCCTGAATAGGTCAGAACCATGAAATTTGAGAATCCTTCATTTGAGGCACTCAAGTCATTTGGGAGATTAAATCTACATTGGGCTTTAATCTGCGGGATGGCCATCACCATCAGTAAAATGTCGCATCTGCCGGCATTGTTAATGCAAGGGGCACTGTGTCTGGGTGATCATCAGCTGGAGTCGCTGACAAGCAATTTTATTAAAAGTCCAAGTGAGAACTTAACCTTCTTGATTTTTTCCTTTGAACCCATTTTCTTACTTTTGATGGAATGAGGACATTTTTGGAAAATACGATGAGTTCTCTGTTGGTTTTAAACAAAATGTTTCTCACTCTTACACCTAAATTTAGTTCATCTGAGAGGTTATGCCAAGAAGAAGTAACAGATTACTGAAAAAAAGAAGAGAAAGCAATTTTACAAGATTGAATGCACTTTATGTTTCTACTTTGTGCTAAGTTCCTATTTTTATAGCAACCCTTTGGCGTATTTACATTTTGTTTTTGAACGGAGAGTTCTTCCCCCACCAGGGATATACAGGAGTTGTATTAGTCCTTGATGTTGCTTGAACCAACTTTTCATAATAGAATATGTTCTGTTTTTTAGGCTGAGAATTAAAGCCGGTAAAAGGAGAAATATAGATTAAATGTTGAGTTCCTTAAATAATTCAATATTAAAAGATATTACTGGACCTTAGAAGTCTGATATTAAAAATGAAATCCATATTCTGCAGTTGTTATTCCAATATAAGCTTGACCACAAATTTTAATATTTATAAAATATCACAACTTCACACTTGTGGGTGTGTATACTGGTTTAAAAATATATATTGTAGTACAGTTTATATATATATATATATAATTAACATATTTTAGATATAAATTAACATATTTTATATATAATTAATATATTTTATATTCTTCAAATTAATGCTTAGGGATGTACATAACTGAAGTGAATTGTAGGTTACTTTACAAGTCCTCACTGTACTCTGATATACATATATATTTTTTAAACCAGTATAAACCAGGACTCCAATAAAGATTAAACAGAGGTGTATATATGCAATTTACTGAAAATGAGTTTTATGCTTTAAAATCCACATTTTATTGCTAAAAATAAAGACAGTTAGATTTACTTTCTGCAAAACAATTCTGTAATTATTTGATTATGAAATTTTGCAACTAGATCTTTAAATAATTTTGAATTTCTTTTAAATCTTCAAAAGACTCCACTTTGTCAGACACTTCCATGATCAAGGAACAGCAGTAGTGGTGAGTCAGTGTGCAGGTTGAAACAGAGAGGTAATGGAATCCATTCTGAAATTAGAAAACATGGTTAATAGTGCCGTTTGAATGAAACCTTTTCCAACCCACTGTCAAAACACAGCTTCTTTCCTCCTCCTGTGTGAATCTCACGGCAACCTTGCTACCTTTCACAGTGACTTCCTGTCTGGGGTGTGTTTTCTGAATGTCTTTCACTTAATGGGATATTTTAGAAATCAAATTTTGCTGTCTGCTTCAGATCAGTGATGCTGTAGAAACCTAACCATTTTAGAATGTCTGGATGCTGTTTTCATCAGGTCATTAACGTTATTATTGAGGGCGACACAAGGAAGTTATCTCTCCTCACTCAGTTATCTGCCCTCACTTAGAGAATCTCATTTACTGAAGACCACAAGCCTTTAACCTTTATAAAGGATGCGGTTTCACCAAGTTAACTTTTTATGCGGCGCTGTTTTCCATTATAATTTTAGTGTATGTCTGTCTACAGTGCTTCCTGCAAAACTTAACGAGGTTTCTCCGTGTCAGTAAAGCATGCCTGAGTTATGAATAGGTGTCCTCAGGATCTTCTTTTGTAGCATGGGGGAGTGGGAGCCCAGGCGCCTCCTTTTAGAGACGAGGGAACTGAAACTCAGGTTGTGGGGCCGAAGGACACCATCCCAAATCGAGCTGATGATGAACTTCCTGACACTTTATCGCGTGTGTTTCTCCTCTTCCCCATCCTGCCGTTTTTCACCAGTCTTACCTTCGTTAGGACTATATTTTGCAGCCCTATATTTATATTAGCTTTTTTGCTCTGGATCATTTCTCCGCTGTTTAGTAGAATCATCCGGGGAGCACACCTCTCAGTCTTCTGCTTCGTCCCATGATTCACTTGGGCGAAGTCTACCAGGGACGATGCAGTTCATCATGAAAGGAGCATTGTTGCTTTTGTAAAAACGATACATATTTGGGGACAAATTTAAAACGATACAGAATTAAATGCAGAAAATGCTAAAAATAAACAAATTACACCACTCAAACTCATGCTTAATATTTTGGGAAGTATAACTTATATCGTGTCCCTGTGCAAAGATTTGTTTATTCAGTTACATAATGAATTTTTGCCTGCATTCAGCTGTACCAAATTATTTTGCTGACGATTCCTGAGGCTGCCATCTCCTAAACCACAGCTAATACAAATCTTTGTCAATTTCAGAACTTTTTAGCACTTTAACTGAAAAAGAAGTCTCTTTTTTTCTCCTAACTTAGCAGAAACCTTTATATCACCTTTTCACATCTTTTGTCCTTCCTTTGGTCCCACTGAACTTGTAAAATCTCTTATCTATCTAGCTATTTGCACTCCATTGGAAATATTTTGGGAATATTTTTCTTCGTTTAAAAAAAATTCCAACTTGCTATGTGTTTCTGTTGTGTTTGTGTGTTTTTTATATTTTTGATACCGTAAGTTTTCCTTTGTGTATATAAATTTATTCTAAATCATGCAAGTAGTTAATTAGTGGAACTATATTGAGAGGTAAGCTTATAAGTAATCAGGTTAATAGGAAATAATTCCATACATTAAATAAATCTTTCTGCTTTCTGAAGTAATTTTGCTAATATCTCTGTAGCAAAGATGGAGCTTTTTATTAGGCAAGAGTAGCAAAAGCTCGAGTATATAACCAGGTTAATTAGCTGCTTACTGATTTCCTTCCATTGGGTTCGCATCCCTTGGGCATTCAGTTCTTCACCTTGTTTTTTTGCTGACACTCTACAGGAAGTTGAGTGTTTTTGTTTGTTTGTTTTACCTTAGGTGTATCTTGTGTAAGGGTAATTTCTGAGCTGAATAGATTAAATTCCTGTCTTGAATTCTTCCAACTTGCCATATGCCATTCAGATTGAATTGTGGAAATAAGATCATTTGCCTGGAGGAGTTCTGCATTGTCTGAAGGGTGATCGCCACAGATGAGCTTGCTGGACACAGTTGATGTTCTCTGTCATTCACATTGAGCCCTGCAGCTCATGACTGCCTTGCTTCCTACAGATATTTTTTCTTTCTTTCCTTTTTTAAAACTTTATGTTGCTTCTCTTGTTGTAGTGCAGTTGTTCATTTTGTTTTTAATGCAGTATGTTCTTTTTTTACTCCTATTTGCCTATTCAAAACTCTGTAGTTTTCCTCTATGTTTCCTTCAAACACCAATGACATAAAATTAAATGTTAGGTAACAAAGACATGAAGGGCAGTGTGTAATAATGATTCAGCAGTTAAACAATTTCATCAACTTTTTGGTTACAATGAGGAGATCACATTGACATCCAATGAAGCCAATAAATCTGTCTAGTACTTGTACACAACCCTCTGAGTGTGCAATACTTTGAAAACAAGAGCTTTTAATTTCATTCCCCTGTATAGACAGTGGAAAAGGGCTGTCATTCTTTAGAGAGTGAATTAATCTTTCTTAGTACAGGGAAAATTTTGATAATGGAAAAGAAACTAGAAGTCAGCAGGATTTTACTAAGAGCTGTAAGGAAGACCGAGTGAAGTTCACTGAGAAGAGAAACAAGTCTCAGTGAGTTCACACTTTGAACATAAATCCAAAGGGGAAAAGCAATAAAAGGTAAACTTTTTATGAGCATGTGACTGGAGCTGGGAATCGTTTACGTTTGTCGGAGGATAAATACTAAAGTTAGTGACTGAAATGCGAATTAGCATTTATTGGAGGACCTATCATGTGTATTAGATTCTTTTCATTCGTCAACATCAATAAAGCATTGGATTCCTGGAGCTCTGAAAGGTGGCTCTCACTAAGCCCATTTTATAGATGGGGAAATTTGAGGTCATATCTGAGGTCAAATACATTACCATATGTTTAGTTAGTAGTGAAGTGCTATGTCTGTCTGACTTCAAAAGCATGCCCTTTCTGTCTCCAGGAAAGGTCTGAGAAATAAGAAAATTTCTTAAGGGAACAAATGGATCTGATGAACTCTCTGATTATCAAAACACTTACTAGAAAACAAGAAAAAAAATCTCTTTGAGCTGCCCTGAGAAAGGAGAGCAGAGGGAATATGAGTAGGTGTAAATGAATGATTATGTATTGTTTTCTTGTTTGTTTCCTTGTCTTAGTATCCATCTGTACTTTCGAACTGGCAAGTTTCAGGTTGTATTCCTGAAGTCTGCTTGCCTACGCATTGCAATTTTGAGATCATGCGTTGTGCCTTACCTATTTTGGCAGACTGAGTAAACTGGCCCAGGGGCTCCATTGTTGTACTTATCTGCACAGGGTCATCTCTTCCCAGGTGATTACCTTCTTGCTCACTCTGCTCCAGGCCCCAAGCTAGCATTATCTGCTCTTTTTTTTTAATGTTCAAATTGAAAGATGATGAAATATGTATTAATTTTTTATGTAACAATAAATATGAATGTACTAGGATTTCTTTGAATCTTTCAAAATTTAACATGTATCATATGCAGGCAGATCTCACTTTTGATCATTAGGTTCCACGCTAATGGAGGAAAGAAACATCACATACTTGTCTGAGTTTCCAACACCCAGTATGTTGTTTTCTGCTTTTGAATTGAATCATTTGATGCTACTTAACTAGAACAATTTTCTGTATCAAACTATCTTTTAAAAAGCTCTTGTGATATACATATTTTACAGTATATTAAACATATTGGGTTTTGATAGACTTCTGGAGTTAGTGGCTAGAGGGTCTTAATTTCTGATTTTTAGGCTGGTGTAGCTCAGTGGATTGAGCGTGGGCTGGGAACCAGATGGTCCCGGTTCGATTCCCGGTTCGATTCCCAGTCAGGGCACATGCCTGGGTTGCGGGCCGGGTCCCCGTGAGGGCCATGTGAGAGGCAACCATACATTGCTGTTTCTCTCCCTCTCTGTCTCCCTCCCTTCTCCTCTCTCTAAAAATAAATAAATAAAATTAAAAAAAAAAAGAATAAAGGTGATTGCATGACAGTGATTGACTTTGATTCATGAGTTGTCTACTGATTCAGTTGTATTATAGGGCAGCCCCGCCTTACACTTGAAATGTTCTTTGAATGTGAGCATGACACTTCTAATGAGTCAACAGCAGCATTGCAGGATCTTGAGTTATTTTTCCTGTAAAGGTAATTACTTTCCTCGGATTCACCCCCACTCTCTTGGTTCTGATTCCCTAGTGATATACTGTGTGCAGGTGTAACATGACTCACCAGCCTAGATGCACTTAGCAGTGGACCTGAATAATTACTGCATGTATAATTTGGGTCTATATGTTATGTTATAATAACTGCTATGATAACAGTTATAATAACTGTAATATGATAATGTAAAAAGCAACAAAATTAAAAAAGAAAAAAATTCTTGCTTTCTGCTGTGTAGCCCTTATTTTAGTACCTGCCAACTGAAGGGCTTAGCATAAATTATTTTTGACTCTTCTCAAATTCTAGAAATTTATGGTTCATAATTTCAATGTAATTAAACTAATGAATTAATTTTCACACTTTGATTCTTCATATAGCATTGTACTTTAAGACATTTTTAGGGCATTTTGTTTTTGTTGTTTATAAAATAAATTCAAGGTTTTGAATATGTGTGCATGTATAAATAACATTACAGGAAATATTTATAGTTGATATGTTTTCGATGGTAGAAAATAATCATAATTCACTCAGCCAGAGGTTATTCTAAGTTACTCAGATGTAGAATATTTTGTTTGGTTTCAATTTGACATTTTTTTTCAATGTTAAACTTCTGGTTTATTTTGTCCTTATTCATTCATTATTTTGACCCTTGTTTCAAACTTTAAGTTATGTGTAAGTGCTAAGCATGGATAAATATAATCCTATTAAGGGCACATAAAGGAATCTTCTTGTCTGTCTTCTAGTAAAGCTGAAAAGGCCCATGGAAAAAGTAAAGCCTTTACTTTATGGTTGAAGAAACTGAGATTGAAATCAAGTTTGTACTGCAAATTAACATCTCATGTCTGTTAAATTCTAGTTCTTGGCCTTCCAGCCAATCCATAATTCATTTCTTTAAACTGGAAAATAATTAGTAATAAAGGTTATGATGAGTAGTATTTAAACCCAATGGAAATTCCTAGTGGTGATGCAAGCCAAAAGTTGTTCTTTGCTCTCCAGGAATTTCAGAGAGAAATGTCAATAGTGTGAAGTTCTCTGTACCTTAACATATTTCCTTTATAAGACCCAGAATTGCCAGAATCATGTTATTCTCCCCACAGAGAATTTTCTCACCATCAGCAATCTATACCTCACAATGTATAAAATCATGCTGAGGAATTGGGTAAACTCTATTCATATAAGCAGATGTATTTATATAAGTAGGGCTGGCCATTGTGAAATGTAGAACTCTATCTCTAAAGTAGTCCTTCTCTGAAGTGTATACACAGAGGCATGTCACAGACTTATATTTCAGAATTGATAGTAGCTTTTGTCCAGTGTGTTTATCAAGATGGTATCTTACACCAACTGCAGATGCCCTTCAGGGTTAGCTGCCTCTCCTGCATCTTTAGTTACCGCAGGTTTTAAGTGAATACACAGAGAAAATTCTTGCCTTTTGCTCCCCTTTCTCAGTAGCTTCTCTGAACTAAACAACAAAAGGGTCATAAGTGAAATCAGGTTGATTTAGTCTTTCTTATAAGAAGTGAAAATATTGGTTCTCTTGACATTCCGATGTCTGCAGCACTAACATTTTTAAAGGTTTAATATGGTACCATGAGGTTGATTTACTGGAGCTCTGATCCACATGATTGTGGAAACATAATTTTGGTCGTGAGAATTTACTGCCCATAGTGAGTTAGAGGAATGAAAAAAGTGATTTTCTGGTTCCATACAAGAGACAAATACTAAAGTAGAATAAATTCTTTCCCATTTATTAAAACCAGTTAAGGGAGATTTGTGGCACGGAAGCTTTAACATTACCAATAAATGTCTCCCTTTGCAATTTCAAAGCTGTCTTGAAGTTCATATGCCTTCTGGGATTATAGTGCCACTAAGAGAAATTTGAATTTTGCCAGGTGGGAATGGAATCAACTCTCCTATCTCCAAAATTTTATGGAATGAAGAAGATATTTTATTGGTTTCCTGCCCAGAAAATAATGCTTCATTTTCTGTGCACTTAGTTATTCTTTATTTGGGAACCCCAGACCACCATTTGTGGCTCTGATACAGTGGGTCTCAATCGAGGACTGTGACACCCCCCCCAGGGGAGTATTTGCCAGCATCTGGAGACATTTTCGGTGGTCACGACAGGGACGGTGAACTGGTATCCAGTCAGCGGAGGGCGCAGATGCTACCAAGCACCCTGGGTGCACGAGACAGGTTTCTACAACAAAGCGTTTCCTGCCCAAGGTGCCGTAGTGTCAAGGCTGAGAACCCTTGCTCTGATCTTTATTGCGTTGTATTGTAATCATTCATTTACATATGCCTCACCCTCACTGGCTTGTAGGGTCTTTACTGGGTAAAAACTAGTCTTCTGTCTCCTGAAGTGCCCTCCGTGTGATAGATGTCCCAGGAATACTGAACGTTGAACAACTCAAATGTAAGCCTGCCTCTGATTGTTACGTGTAGACTTTTTCTCTATATGTTCATTGGTGAGATTTGGAAACTATGGTTTAAACATTTATACTGACATTTGGCACACAAAAACTGCATAAATCTGAAGTGCACAGGTCAATGAATCATCGGAAAATGAACATGTCGATATAACTGCGTCATAGACCATCATATAAAGTTGCCAGCATCGCACGGGCAGTGTGCTTCCCAAGCACCACTCCCCCACCTCCACGCCACCTGAACCTGCCGTCTTCATTTCTGTGGAGAATCACATCATTTTCACAAGGTTCATCCAAGTTGTGTGTAGTTGTAAATGTCCATTTTCATTTCTGAATAGTATTTCATGGGATCAGTAGGCCACATGTTTTTATTCGTTTAATTGTTGTTGGATATTTTGGTTGTTTCCAGTATTAATCCATCACAGTTACTCTAAGTATTTTGTTGCGAATGTGCACACATTTGAGGGTTATATACTGGAAAGGGAAGCTATTAGATCATAAAGGAATGCATATGTTAAACTTTAAATATAAGAGACATAATCATACTGAAAGAAAGGCAAAATGGTTTGTTCGTTTTTAACTTCAGCATAGATATAGTTTACCAGGAATCTGTTGCTGCTTGCAATAAAAATAACCTCTTGTCCTAGCCAGGAGCTCATTTGGTTGCAGCATCATCCGATATATCAAAAAGGTTGCGTGTTCGATCCCTGGTCGGGGTACATGCGAACGGCAATGATGTTTCTCTCTCACATCTGTCTCTGTTTCTGTCTGTCTCTGTCTCTCACTCCCTCTCTCTCACTCATTCATCAGTAAAAATGTATCCTTTGGAGAAGATTTTAGAAAACACTCTCTAACATCAGTGACTGAGTAGAAGTTTAATTACATAAGAGGCTCAAGTTTTGTTTTATTACCCTCATAGACTCCTATTGTTCTAAGCTTTTCTGATTCCACTCCAATAACATAGACTTAGTTGCTATGACTGAATTTCACAACAGTTAATATTAAAAAGGGACATTTATTTTATTATTTGATTTATGTCAATCATGTCTCCCCACAACACACAGATCTCCACTATGCTCAATTTACCCATCGATATTCTATTTTGGATCTTTTTGTCCATATATGTATCAATTGGTTCTTTTCCCGTTGTTTTTCTTACTCAGCTCACCTTTACTCCATCTCATCATGGTAGTTTCTTATCCAGTTGAACACTGGGCCTCTACAGCCACACGTTGTTAAAGTGTATCTTTTTTGGGCACAAGGAGAGGGATCCTGTCTACTTTTCACTGTGTAATTTCTTAGCTATTTGTTAGTGGGGCGGGGACCAGAACTCTGATATTTGGACTCATGGTCACAGGGTCTTTTCAATTAAGAATTATATATTAAGTAAAAAGATATGGAAATGACATAAAGGAATTATTAAATTTCTTAAAGTATGCTGTAGATGATCATAACCTCTGGGTGCCAGAAAAATACGTCACAGCAGTAGAAAATATGCTGTTTTCATATGGGCATTCTTAACTGCCTTCAGTGATTATAGGTACAGAATATTTTGAGGTTTAAAGAATGCATGCACGCACGCACACACTTAATTCATTGACACCAGAGATGAATTCTAAAAGAAAAACAGAACTACAGAAGTGATTTAGTTTTCTGTTTTGGCAAGTGTGTGTGTGTCTATGCTTGTGTGTGGGAGGGAGGGAGGATACTGGTGGTAAAGCACGTTAGGATTGTGTGCTGAGACTTCTTTTTAATTACTGTTGACACATATCTATTCAAACAAATTAGTTCTCATTTTGATGGGGTCTAACAAGAATGATCAAAATCAAATTCACATAGAAGAGTGAAAAGAAACACAAAAAGAGAAGTAGAAAAAATATTAAAAGATTTCCCATTATGTGAGTACTAGTGTTTTTTCCTTTCAATATCAGTTCAACTAACAATTTAATATTTGCCACTGCATTTAGTGTAGAACACAGATAGGGAATAAAATCTGTTCTCAACTGCCAATTTCCTTTACTTCGTGACATTTGAGGACATGTCTGAGGCCAACTGCAGATTTATTGAGAAGGAACAGCAGTGGGCATGCCAAGTGCATGCCATCTTGCTGGAGACTAGGAAGCTTAGCGCCTCAGTTTCATTCTTACAGTCTCCACATCGACTGCTCGTAGGCATCTCAAACTGAGCAGATTCACAAAGGGGCCCCTGGCCCTTTCCTGGGCTGCTTCCTTGACACCTTTGTCATCTCACTGTAAGGGACCACCGTCCATGTCGCCTTTCCTCCCTGTAACTGGGGGGAGGCATTGCTGCCAGGTCTTCTTTTCTTATCCTGCCTTCAATTAATCTTCCAGCCGTGTGGAACCTAACTCTCAAAATGATCTCAAATCCATCCTTTCTCTACCTTTTCCTGCATCCACTCAAGTACGAGCTTCCATCACCTCCTTCCTGTACTGCTGTGAAAGTGTCCATGATGATCTCCTTAAAGTTACAGACACTTTCAGTTCAGTTCATAATCCAAGCATGAGCCTGGATGATCTTAAAATACAAATCTGATTACGCCTCTGTCCTGGAGAAAGCCCTCCAGTGGACTCCTTTGCCCAAAGGATGCAGGTGAAACTCTGTCACATGGCCCACGAGGCCAGGCGTGGTCTAATCTGCAGCTGCTTCCCAGCAATGCTTTCCTTCCCAAGAATCTGTTTGTGTCACCCCTGTCGGCTGCTCAGATTTTGAGCAACGCTGGCTTTCCTCTCTCTCAGCTTTTTCAAACATGCTATTCTCTCTTCCTGAAAATCCCTTCACATTCGTGTTATTTGGTTTGAAATCCTTGCCCTTCTCTTTGCAATCTCAGCTGAAATGCCAGGGAAGCTTTCTCTGATACCTTGACATAGGTTAATTTTCCTAAGTACATACACAGACATTTTCTTGTGATCTTCATTCCACTTCATATGAGTGCAATTAAAGTCTAATTTGCTTCTTTATTCAATGTCTGTGTTAGTCTCCTATTGCTGCTGTACAAAATTACTGATAATTTAGTGACTTAAAACAATACAGAATTACTAATTTACAGCTCTGTAGGTCAGAAGTCCAGAATGTGTCTACCATGGCTGAAGTTGAGGTGAAGGCAGGACTGCATGACTTCCTAAAAGTTCTAGGGAAGGCTCCATTTTTTCCCCTCTTCAGGTTCCAGAGGCTACCTGCATGCCTTGTTGCAGGTCCCTCCCATTTTCAGAGCCAACAACAGCCAATCAAGTGTTTCTTCTGATGACATCTCTCTGGTTCTGATAATTGTGCCACTCACTTTTCCACGTAAGGTCCCATATGATTACACTTGGTTGATTAGAAATCTTAATTCCATCTGCCATGTCAGCTCCTCTTGACAAGTAACATCACAGGTACCAGAGGGTAGGGCGTGAACACTGGGGATCATTCTTCTGCCTTAAGCTCCCTGAGGGCAGGAGCCATGCTTCTCCGACACCTAGCACACTGCTTAGGACAGTGTAGCACTTTATAAATATTTGTTGAAAGAATGAATTAATCAAGTGCAATTGTTATCAGTTATCAATGGGGACAGTGATAGGTAAGAAGTCTCAGTGTGAGAAATAGGTGGGCTACTAATTATGATTTATCAAACTGTTAGGAAGGGTATAGATTGATTGCTTGATTCTCTGTATCCAAGGTATCTCATAATCTTTGGGAATTAAAGAGCAAACGCTGCATTTTATTTTGGAATTTTTGCTAGTTCTCTCCAGCGCCCCCCGGAATGAATTTCATAATTATGTATTCTGAACAGGAATATCAACATAAATGTGCTTTCCTAAAGCATGCAGTTGCTATCACTGAGGCTGACTGTAACTCAGACATATGCTGGACAGAAGCAGATAAGTTTGGAATTACTTGCGATAGGTAATCCACAAAATAGCGAGACAGCATGCCAGTAATCAAGAATTCACTGTAATTACTTTAATCTGTAATCGGCTCAACACAGTGCGTGAAAGACTGGCAGAAGAATTCTGCAACCAGGGAGGAAGTTGGTTAATTATTCCAAGACCATGTCTTTGTTCCCATATTGATTTTGAATTATATGACCTTTTCATTCATTCGTTTGTCTATTTATTTACTCAGTGGAATGTGTTAATTATAGTAGGGGCATACTAGTTACACTAGAAACACAACCAATAAAACGTGTCCCCTCAACCCTCCCACAAAGAGACAGACATGTGAATAAACTTGTACGTGTAGTATTAATTCTCTTCCTTCACTGAAAAAAAAACATGGTTGGAGACTCAAAATTAGTAAACTGTTACTATGAGAAAGTTCTTTAAATTTTATATTAAAAAGAAAAATTACTGGAAAACACGCACTCAGATTTACATCCATGTATCATGTCATTGCCAAGGGAGCTGGCTTTGTTTACCAAGGAAAATAGTGGGGTTTATTTTAAATATGCTTTTTTCTTGAATCTATTAGACTATAGACTCCACACTACTTAAATGGATGGCAGACTATTTATTGCACAATAAAGTCAATCTATACAAATTAGGTGTTTTTATTCTTCTGTAATCAATCATCTTAGACTGTGAATAGGAAAGTTGGCATTTTCAAAGTTTGACTGAGGAAACTCCTGATGCTGTCCCGCATTCCCTTTTACCCAGATACTGTGGCTTCGTCCAGTGTGTGAGCATCTCCGAGGGAACATGCACAAATGTTCTTACAGGCTGGATGAGGGGCGAAGCCTTTCAAAATGCTGTTTAATACAGAAAAAGGCAAATTTTTCAAAAACAATGTTTAAAAGCAGAATGAGGGAGAAAAGACTTGGAGAGCACCATGCATGAAAATCAACTTCAAGAATTTCATGCAAGTTTACCACAAGTTAGCACTGACTGTAGCTTTCAGCACAAAAGGAGCTCGTGTGATGTCAGAGTGCTTGGTTAAGGCTATAGCACACAAAAAATAGGAACCAGTGAATAATCCTGTACTGGTGAGACCCTGCAGATTGCACCGTTGCTGGAGGAGGTCATTTAGAGGATGTGACTGTAAGCTGGACCCGGGCAACTGGAGGCTCCTCACCCCTTCCTCATTCTTGGAATGCACGTTTGGCCCACCAGACTCTGCCTACAATGGGAGCCATTTGCAAGAACGCAGCCTTGAGAGAACAATGTGTTGTTGAGACTATCTGGATGGTATATGTGACCAAACCCAGGTAAAGCCCCTGTAAACTTAAGATTTTGACTGGAGAGTGATCTATTTGTCTTGAGGCCTCCCAAGACAAGCCTCCTAAGTAAGTGCCCTTGCTTTATGGAGCCGGTTTCCTCTTTCTTTGATCTTTCCTTGCCTTCCATGCTGCGGTGGGTTGGGGGCAGTTTCACATATCACCTAGGAAGCTCCTGAGGTCTCAAGCCAGCCATCGCACTTGTTAATGGGCATCTCAGACAGCGAGTGACAATACATTCAAACTGGAACCATTTTTAAGAGGTCAGGTTGGGACAAGGGCCAGGCAAAGAAAGATAAAAGATATTAACAATGTTTGACTTGGAAAATAGAAGACTTTGGATGTTTGCAAGGCTTCATTTTTAAATCTCAAATATTTGAAGATTTATCATGTTTAGGAGGAATTCAGTGGCAGTACTCAGGACAGTAATGGAAAAAATTACAGGAGGAGCCGTTTCTAATCAGTATTAAAACATTTAAATGGAGCATATGCAATAATGAAATCATGTTCCGACAAGCAGTGAGTACCCATCCCTTGGAGTCTTGAACAGAGGCTGGGCTGTCGTTTGGTAGACGGTTCCATGGCTCCTACAGAGCAGAAGATTTGAGCACCTGAGCAGTTGTTACTTTAACTGTATTAAACAGCAGCTTGTGATCTTAAGCACTGTATGAGACAGTCATTGAAGGTAAATCATCATTTGTAAATGCTCTTAATGACTTACAATGGCATTATATCATATCTTCATATCTTCTTTCCATCATATCTTCAGGAAAATAACCTTAGAAAGCTTCACAAAAATAACTGATAGAAAAGAACATGAATCTGTCCTTCCAACATTGCCAGTATTTTCTCCAGTGGTCAGCTCTTAAGTTATGTCCCAGCTGATGTAGTTAACATACTAGTAGAATATGTTCTCTGAAAACTATGTGTTATTTGACACTCGAATCATATTTGCATGGAAAAATGATCACATCCTGGAAGGAAGTGTGGAACTAAGATGGCTAAGGGAAGACTAGGTCCATCCCAGTGGTTTCACTCACGTTTGGGGCGCATGTTCATGGAGCAGAACACAGGACAGAACCGTGTATGCTGTCTGGTGGCCCTGTGTTGCTCCACCCCCCAAACCTGTGTAGTTAAATCCCCACTTGTTAAGTGAACATGCTATGACTCCACGTTTGTTTTTCTTAGAACTCTGTTATGACCTATAATCTTGAGCTATTTCTGCTCAGCATCACATGGGTTTTTCTAGTTCCTCCTCTTGTCCTCACTGCTTTATTTGGTGAAATGAATGGAGCTGGTGTTCCCAGGGAACGTGTATCAAGGCGTTTTAACTTAATTTATTTATGTGCTGGTAGTGGAGGGCAGCTCAAGAAGTTTAATTTCACTTAGTACCTAACAAGGTTACTTATTATCCAATGAACATCATTTCGCCAATCCTCTAAGCTTTCCCAGGAAAGAAGTGTTACCATTAACTTTGCACACTTAAGGTAATAGATGCCTAGTCAAACAGTGTCAGCTGAGACCGAGGAAGACTGAGATCCCTTTGACCCCAGAGTTCACATGCTTTTCAGGACACACTCCTGCCTCTGTTATTTGACCCAGACATTTTAATAGAGGCCTTTTTAGGTAGATTGTTATAACATGCGAGCAAATTTAATTCGGTTTCTAATTTTTTTGTTCAGTTTCTGAGTTTGCATTTCTGTGCAGTGAAGTGAATGGCTATTTTGCTTCCACAGTTTTTCTGGGCAGTCATTTGCTTTCTAGCCATGACCATAAAAGGAAAATGCTTTCCACAAATAGTATCTTGGGCAAAAAGTGTTTTTCCTTTTGATGTATTTTTACTTCTTTCTCTGAGATCCTTACATGGTAAAGTGGAATAAGACAATAGTTTACAGAGAAATAGGGCTTGAAAAGGACAGATGAAACCCTCCGGCAGCCGGGGAAGAAGTTTCTGCATGTGGTCTTGATTTGGTAGGGCAGCAAACTTGCTGTTTTTTCCCCTCCAGAACATAGAGCTAGACAGGAGGGAAAACAAGAAAGAAATATAACCCTCCCCTTAAATGTGAGTTAAAACCAACATTCACGGGGAAGAAATGGCACATTTATTTCTAACACCTTCCCTTGCTACAGCCTACAAGGAGTTAGAGATCTGCTAGCCTAGGGTGATGAGATCAGACTGATAAGTGAGCTCCAGCTTTCTGTGCAGGTCCGCAGATCAGAACCCTCTGTGGCTTTCCAGAGCACAAACCACAGACTGAGAATTACGGCTGGCTTGAACTTTCTGTTCCGATTTGATTTGGTTATCCCATGTAGAATTAGCCTCTTTGTGTCAAGGTTAGTGAATGGTGGGGCTGGAGGTGAGGGGCCAGTTTTGTATTTCCCAAAGGCCCCCTCCAGGAAATTGTTTTATTTAAAAAAATATACTCCAAGCAGGGAAAAAATATGTAAGATTTGTGATACGCTTTCTGATTATCTAAGGCATTTGTCAGACACTGAAGGGCACCTAATAATGAAATAATTATTTAGCCAGAGGTATCCAAGAAGCCTCTTTTGATAGGGTACATGACATACTCAACAACTTTTGCGTTCACACTTTTCATGGTTTTTCTGCTGGGGTATCATTGCTTCAGTTTTAAGGTCCTTGGGGGAAGGAGAGGGGAGGTTTTATGCCTCTGTGCATGCATCTGAGAGCTTGGCTTAGTGTCTTTCTCCTGTACGAGTCCACAGAGGGTTTGGTAATTCATTGGGATTGCCACTTTTCTTGTGAGGAAGGGGAAGGCAGACTGCACAAGGAGGTGTGGAATATGCCTGTTCTCTCCTGTCACCCGTATGGATCACCTGAGGGGAAAATAGCATTCATTTTTTCAGTCTGACTGTAGGGCTAGTCAAAAGAGCTGTTTGAAATTTATCGGAGATGAAATTCTCATTTTGAGAAACTAACATATAGTTCCAAATTAGGATGCAGTTTAAAAAATTGCATGGCATTTGTAATATATGTTAAAATTTAAGTCTGTCAGTCATGCTGGTGTTTCTATAAGGGAATGTCACAAAACCTTTCCCTAAAAGACGCTCAAATCTGAATCCACATTAGTTATTATTAATAGTTATTATTCATCATTATGTGTCTTGTAAAATCCATCAATTTCACTACTTTTCCGTAGTGCTGTCAGAAGTGTGTTTTCACAGAAATAAAAATTCATGCTCTACTAACTAGGACTTCAGTTAATGATACCAACTTTTATGAATATTCACTTTTTAAAGCTACCATTTCTGGAAAAAATTCCTATATGCCAGGCATGGTGCTAAGTGTTTTACATACATCACCTCATTTAATCCCTATTATAATGCTATTTTAAAAATGAAGAGATGGTGATTTAAGTTCATTTGCATGTTAGGATCATACAAAATGGTACAGCTTGCAAAACCCCGATTTTAAACATTGTACTGTTGACTTAAGTTTCTTCCTGAATTGTCTCTGCCTTTTCCTGAGCACTTAGGAACAGGCATTGCATATTTCCTGATTTATCTGCTTTGACAAGTAACCTTCAGTGCTTTTCATTTTATGATGCTTATTCAAAGACTTCTTTTTGTGTGATAGCAGCAATTCCTTGTGCTTATTTTTCCCCTATTCTTTTGTGTCCCGGGTGCAATGAAACCATAAAACTGAATGATAAACCGTCTGATGGAAAACAGAAAAACAAAACAAAACTGTGTTTAGGTAAATGTGACTGATGAAATCCAGGATCTAATATCAAAAATTCTTGATCCATAGCACAAGCCTGTTGTTTGAGAATCCAAGAAAACAAAAGCAATTTGTTCTTTTACTCAAGAGCAGATCCTACGTAAAGCACTCAAACTCAAGGTGTTGCAATGCGTCTATCTGCCTAACCATATGTTGACAGATCTGTTTGTCTGTAACTCTGTCTTTGTGATGTGTATAGTGTGACTTCCACTCAAAGACTTTGCCTTTCCTTTTTGAGGTTTTATCTATAAAAACATTTCACCCGTGTGAACAAACAAGAAGTAGTAGTGGACTGGAAAAGAGGGAATTAAAAATACAGTACATCAAAAGAGAACCCACGATGTTACCAGCCTTTTCTCCCCCTACTGAGTGATGGAGAACCTCAGGACAGTCCTGGATGCTTCAGATGGCTCAGAACTGTTCCCTGGGAGAGCACAAACCACTAACCCCGCATCAGCACACCACTCCAGGAAGATAAATCTGAAGTCTCATTAAGATTTACTATAAAAAAAGAAGTTTGCAATCAATGGAGAAAGAAATATCAAAAATCAATTAATAAATTGTAGGTTAGCCTATGCAGATTCAGAAAGTAATTAAGTTGACTTTAAAAAAAAGGGAAACGCATAGACTAATTCCTACATGTTTGCATTCAGCATTTCATCCTCCTTTATTCAAGACAGGTAAATGTTCTTTCTGGGTCACAGATAGACTCTTTGGAGTTGCAGGTTTAAAGACCCCCCTTGCCAGATAAAGACCCCTCCTTGCTAAGTGTGGTATCCTGGCTAAGAAGTACAGAAATGATAGCACCGGCAGGTTCCCCTATTGCGCACAGAAAGATCACATTTCGGCATCACTCAGAGCAGTTGTTTGCAGGAGGGAGAGCTGCCCGTGACTCATTCATCCCCATCTCTTGCCGAAGGCTTTGCTTCGAGCACAGTGCTGGTGTGCATCACGTTGATCTTTGGGCTGCTTTTCTCCCCCAGATGTCCACAACTAAGTCTAATCACTAGATTTTGTCATGTACGGTACCTGCAAACACCCTCCGTGTCCAGAATCCCCAGAGTTCACTCATTTTTTGTTCACTATATATCAGTAGTTTGGATGTTCTCTTCTCATATATTTTATTCAGCTCCTCCATAGGATTTATCCTGGTGGCCCATATCCTTTAAAGTCAGGTTACTATGTGGCCTTTTCATTGGTCATATCCTTCCATATTTGGTTTTAAAAATATTTGCAGCACAATTATAATATCCCACCTATAGGGAGTTCAGGTTCTAGGGATGGTGAGAAACTTGATTGTGCGTTTAATCATTAGAATAGTTGATACAATATTAGATGAGAAAACATAAAAAAACATTCCAGGGGCTTACTTTAATGGGAATTTGCTTTCCTCTCACAGGAAGACCAGTGGGCAAAGGGAAGGGTTTTATTCTGCGTGAATTTCCAGAGCCCAAGTTTCTTTTATCTTATGACTCCATCACCCCAGGGCTTCTGACCCATCTTCTATACCCTCTACATGCAACCTAAAGGATTCAGACTGCTTTCTTAGTTATTTTGGCCATTTTGCTTCCACTGATATCTGTTGATAGGTATGAGGCACATGGCCTTGACTAAAGCCGGTAAGGGCAAGGAACGCAGTTTCTGCCTGGGTGGCTTCTCCCCGTCGTCAGTTTACTAAAGAAAAAAAATAGGTAATGGTCAGCGGGCAACCTGTAATACAGTATTCAAAACAAGTAATTAAGTGCCATCCTCCCTCTCTCCATATTCTAAAGAGCATTATAGTGGTTTTGGAGGACTGATAGAGCAAAATACCATAAAATGGCTCCTCGAAGCAGCAGACATTTATTCCATCACAGTTCTGGAGAATGAAAGTCTGAAATCAGGCGTCAGCAGGGAGATCTGTGATTCCTCTGAGACTCTGGGTAGAACCCTTCCTTGCCTCTTCCCAGCTTCTGGCGGTGGCTGTCAATCCAATGGCACTCCTTGGCTGGCAACTACATTTCTCTATCATCTTCCTCTATTGTCACATGGCATTCTCTTTTTGCATCTCTGTTTTCACCTGGTGTTTTCTTTTTATAAGAACAGCAGTCATACTGAACTCATCTTAACTTGATTGCATCTGCATAAACTAGCTTTCAAAGAGTGTCACATCCATAGGTGCCTGGTAGTAGGACATCAACATGCCTTTTGGGAAACTATTCAATCCAACAGGAATGTTGAACTCTTTTGCCCCCTTTTTTTTTATTTCCTCAACAGTTTCCTCCTACTAATATATTAAATACAAAAGATGGAAACTATAAACATGACGGTGTTCTTTTAATTTCTGCCAGGATCTCAGCTAAGGGCATTCCAGACGGGTCAGCAAACATTTGGTAAAGGTCCAGACAGCAAATCATTTTGGCTCTGTGGGCTATATAGCCCGTGTTACAATTACTCAGCTCTGCCATGATAGCATGAAGGCAGCCGGTCAATAGTAAATGAATGAGCATGGCTCATATAAGCTCCAATAAAACTTTATTTGCAAGAACTGTGGCAGGCTAGATTTTGCCTATGGACAGCAGTTTTCAAACCACTGTGCTGCACTATGATCCATTATTACCTGGATGTCACCATTATGAAATGAATCCAGCTTTAAATTCAGACACACATAAATTCAAATTCCGGCCATCACTGAGTAGCTGTAACCTTGAATGGCTTAACTTCAGTAGGTGCCAGTCGCTCATCAATAGAATGAGGACAATTCACATAAATCATGTAGGTGGAGCCTAGCCTTTTGGAGGCATTTCAGGTATGCTTTTACAGAGAGAGGATGGCAAAATGGATATGAACAAGAACAGTGAAGCCAGACCACCCTTTTCTGGTGCTTGATCTTTAGAAAATTTCTTAATATCACTGTGCTTCATTATTAAAATAGAGATAGTGATAATGTTCACCTTCTAGCTTGCTTATGAGGATTCAGAGAGTTAATACATGTAAAGCAATTTGACCAGCGCCTGGCACTTCATAAGCACTCAGTGAATGTTACCTGCTCATGTTGGCCATCGTTGTCATAATTGGCTTCTTGTGTTACTCAGCAATAGGATGTATTATTGAATTTTATTTGTGATGAATTTATATCACGGAGAAAACTAAATGAATACATGATGACTATTCAGGCCCAAGCAATTTCTCTTTCTGATAATATTTCTTATATTACAATGAAAGAAGAGATTTTTTTTTTCTTTTATTCTCTATACTGTGTCTGCTCAGTGAGGAAGGACAAAGGCATCAGACTATTACGGCACCTGCTCTGTCCTCCAGCCACACTATTCCTGAAGTTTTGCACACCTGTCAGAAGAAGATGTTAAAGGAAAATGGAATGCAATAAGTGGGATTTGCTTTAGAGCTTACTTTGGTATAAAATATTTATCTATTACATCTGAGGCTTTGGATGCCATCTGAAAATTTTTTCAATTAAAACGTATGTATGAGGTCTGTCCAGAAAGTATTCAGCCTCATGCTCTGAAAAAATAGAGATGTTTATTGAGGAACGTACAAGATACAGGAAACATTTTACATAAGATAGTGATGCTTCAGTCCCCTTCGAAGTGGGCACCTTGGGACCTCACACGCTTCTCCCAGTAGCCATCAGCTGCCCTGCCATATTTTCCTGCATCTCATGGGTAGTCAGAAATCTCTTCCTTTTCAAAGGTGATTTTACTTTGGGGAAAAGCCAGAAGTCACAGGGCACCTAATCTGGGCTGTAGGGGGCCTGAGACACCTGGGCGATTTGATGTTTCACCAAAAAACTCTGCATGAGATGTGATGCATGAGCAGGTACAACCTTGTGATGAAGCTGCCCATCACCAGTTGTCCATAGCTGTGGCCTTCTGAGTCATCTGAATAGTTTCCACAGAGGAATGTTCAAGCTTAACGCAAATTTTGATGCAGGTTTATTGCTCTACACACTTAGTCATTTTGAGTGCGATGGCCACGCAGTACACATGCTCACTCAGTGCGTCTACCGCCCCCACTGACTGGTACAGTGAAGTCATCATTGTTCACACTTGTGCACTCCAGTTCACTCTCCTTGGCTGTCAGGTTGCACTGATGTTGCACAAACCATTTTCTTTATATTGACAATGGCTGGGCTTTTTATGGACAGACCTCTTCTGTATATGTGTATGTACATGTGTATGTGTGTGTATAAATATATGCATACATATACTCATATGTATGGGTGTGTGTGTGTATATATACATGCATACATATACACATATTGGTGTATATATTCAGATAAAATATGGCTAATGTACACTTGACAAGTTTTCATGGATAAGTGGCAGAGAAAACCTCTTGGGTACTAATTTTCACTGCTTACATTAACTTAATGACTTTCAGAAACTTCCCTTGTTCTACTGGAAACAAATAATGATGATTTATCAGAAGAATTAGAGGAGTAATCTAGAATTAGAATTAGAGTAGTAAAACAGAAAATTGCTAATTAACTTTTGTTGTTAGTATCTTCAAATGTAAATTTAATTTGGAAATATGTATTTCTAACTAATGAGGACTACTTGCAGAGAACTAATTATGATGATCATCTAGCTAGTTTCTCACTTTTCTTAAAGCAAAAGATGTCGGTCATATTCCTATTGTTTAAATCATAATTCAATAGTATATTCATGAGGTTCAGTTTAAAATGAAATATTTTTTATTTCTGTATATTCGGTATGACATATGATTTGCCCCCATTTCCATAATATAAATGCCACATAACACAGGTTTGGATACATTTGAAACCACAGAAATACAGTTTTGTGTTTGTGTTACTTACAGATACTTGGAAATATTTTTTTTAAAAAAATAAACGTCTGAATCATCTTAAAAATATTTGAATGTCTTTATAATTTAATGATTCAGGAAGCCCCTAGTTGTTTCACTTGGACTATGTTTAATTTTAAATAGTGAGCTTAGAAAAATGTATCCTCATTGTTTATTTCATGTAGTGACTTTGTGAACCTTTATCTGTCTTCTCATATCAAGGAACTAAGTGACTCCTTTTCCACAATACTAGAGTCCATTGCTTGGCTTCCTTGGCCTTATTTAAAAATGAGCGTTTACTCTTCAGCTGTAGTCATTGGAACTGTTTATTATTGCTGTTGTTATTATTGTTATTATTATTTTACTGTGGCTCCTGAATATATACTATTGCTTCTGATAGCTTTTAGGCTTGGTATATCATAGAAATGGCCTACCCCACCCATTTTTTTTTTACCAATGCATATCCAGTAGTTATTTTTTTTTCAGAGTTTGTTGAAGTTTCTCCTCTCTTCAGATTATAGTATTTTAGAATTTGAGACTATTTTAGTTTACTGGGAAAGCTCTAACCAAGCTATACTAGATGTGCCAAATAACATATTTATTATCTCATATTCCTGGAGACCAGAAGTCCAAATTCAAGGATTCATTCCTCTCGAGGGCTGACAGGAAAGAGCTGTTCCAGGCCTCCCTCCTTGGCTTGTATGACCATTTTTCTATTCATATAGAGTTCTCCCATACACATAACTTTGTGTCCAAATTCCCCTTTTTCATAAACACAAGCAACATACTAAATTAAGGTTCCTCCTTATGAGCTCACTTTAAATCAATCACCCCATAAAGATCCTATCTCCAAATATAGTCACAGTCTTAGATACTGGGTTTAGGAATTCCACATAAAGATTTTGGGGGTGCATGATTACACCTGTAACATAAACTCTTTAGAAATGCCTCTTTAATGTAAAGATTAGAGACTAGAGAGTCTAATGGACTATTTTAAGCTTAGACATTCTGTTTATAATAGAAAGGGAATAATCTAAATTTTTGCACTTTCCAGAATATTCTATTCCCTTTTCTCTAGCTGATTGCATCAACCTATTCTACACAAATAGACTGGAAGTTTCTCGGCACTGAACGCACTCAGGCTCCCTTTGAATTTATGGGGAGGTGGTTGAGGTTCATCTGAGTCTATACTGGCTCTGTTGGTTCTTAGCTTGAGGTTCTTAGTTAAGAAAAATGAATTAATCGAATTTGTTATTTATCTCCTACACATAGTCACTATTCATGTATTCAGCAAAGATTTATTAAGATGCCTTGTAGTGCTGGTACTGGCTAAACATTAGGTTGTTAATTTCAACAGAGTCTGTGAATGTTCTCTCTGTCATGTGAGAGAGGGTGACAATTAGTTTCACTTGTTTTAAATAGTGTGCTGTTTTTTTAACAATTATGTGTGCAGTTTCTGAGGCTCTATTGTTCTTCAAAGAGCATTTGTGACCTCTAACCAAGTACATTGGTAACATTCTTAAGTACTGATGGTGTTTCCATGATGTCTGTGAAGGATGTCCATTATATGAGTTTAAATTACCTTCCCTCTACCTCATCCTTGGCTGCTCACTTGTTTATCAGCCAGCAAAGGGAACAGATTGCAATATACATTAACAGCAGCCTATAGTGTTAATATTCTTATCTTTTATCACCTAGAGAATAGAAAAGCATATCAGAATGGAAATTATTTATAGGCAGAGTTTCAGTAAACATATGCCAAGTATGCGATATATTAAATGTTTATTTTGGGCTTAGCAAACACCGGATTGAGAAGTGAAAACAACTGTTTTTATTATTACATTTTTATATGTAAGATCCCAAACTGTTTTGGTTAAAGATGGTGTGGATGATGATCATGTAGATTCCTCCTTAAGCTTCATGCATTCAGAAAGATAGTTCATTATAATACTCTGCACTTGTGTTATAATGCTGCTTTCAAATTTCGAGGTACATTTGTTAAGAGCTTTAGGTTAAAATTACATTAGACCCAGATAACAGGTATTTACTTGAGAAACAGAAGGTGGAATGATAAGTCACATACCTGTCATGTGCACTTTGTAATATGTTCTGTGAAACTGTGATGAATATTAATGCTTTCTTATGTTCATTTGTTTTCCTCCATGAAAATATGACAAATCTCCTCAAGTAATAATTGAGGAGCATTATAAAAGTTTTAAGAAGTGTTTTTGGAGACTAGCAGTCAACGTTGGATTAAAAAAGACTACTCAGGGTGTGAAGACAAAGTTAGAGTAGGACATGCAGATTTGGAAAGGTGAAAGGAATCAGGGGGGAAAAAAGCTCGAGAAGCCAGGGCTGAGCACAAGAAGTTGAACCTGTGTGTGGAGAGTTCATGCCTGTTAGAGAGGACAAGAACTCTCTATGCAGTGTCTGAATCAGAAAATAATTAGGGAAGAGATATGAAAAGTGTCAGGAAGTTCTAAGCGTCTCATAAAAAAGGATTTAATCTGGCACCTCGGTGTGTATTGATTAGTGAGAGATGAGCAATACGGAAGAGGAAGTTGTAGCTATCAAAGAAAAACATGCCTAAGGCAACAATGCTTGTGCTTAATATAAATAAAATACAATAAAATAAGGTTCGACGTGACAGGAACTGGTCAGCAAACCAGTGATAAAGACAGATGGGAGTCCCTCTGCCTTCTGCAGGGCTTACTCCTCTCTCCCATACTAGCACCCGTACGTAATCTACATCCCTGACATTAAACTCCATCCTATTATCTTCTTCATAGCCACTTTTCCTAAGATTTCATTCTTCTTATTTTTATGCTGGTTGCTACATGGTATTCAGTGGAAAATTTAGCACCTACAGCTTTAGCCAAAATTTCCCTTTCTTAGACCATTTATATTGGAATCAAGAAATGGAGGTAGGTGTGGAAATTTGGTTGGTTAGAGAAGTCGATATTTTGGAGACACTTTTTTGCTTTTTTTTTCTTAGTGGGAACTCTAAATTTTATGGTGCTTCCAGCAAAAAAAATCCAGCCTGAAAAAAGATGTGAGAGGAGGAGAAACTCATAACTATGCTGGCATTAGAAGAAAAGTGTGTGAGGAGCAGCAAATATTATATTGATGCAATAATTAGGATATATGTTCAGTTGTTATGACATAAGCCCAAATAACAGCAGTTTAAACAAAAGTATAATGTTGTTTCTCTCTTACGTAAAAACTCATCATGCTGGAACAGTAGTTCAGTCCACGATGTTTGGTCCAGGCTACCCTTGCTGTCTTTCCTCCCCACCTGCACTGGGCTGCTGTGGTTGTCATGGATCTCCACGACATCTGTACTTTAGCCAGAGGGACGAGAGCAAAAGGCTAATGAGGTCACCTCTGGTATTTCAGAAGTACAACAACATTTTCATATATCACTTCTGTCTACATGATGTTGTCTATAAATTAATCAAATGGTCTTACCTGCCTGCAAGGGAGGTCAGGAAATGTGGTCTTTCTTACCTTCCATGGGGTTCTTGCAATGGGCAAAAGGATAGAATAGGTGTTGAAGGGCAGTCAGTGGCTCTGGGAGACACCAAGCATTTGGCTAAAGCTGTAGAACCAGATGGAGGGAAGCTTCTCATCAAAATGACCACCGAAAGCAGAGCTGTGCTGCCAGCTTGGATCACTCGCCTCGAGACCTTGATATAAAATAGATTTCTTTTTTTTTAATAGTTTATTTATTTATTTTTAGAGAGAGGAGAAGGGAGAGAGAAAGAGCAATGTATGGTTGCCTCTCACATGGCCCTCACTGGGGACCTGGCCCGCAACCCAGGCATGTGCCCTGACTGGGAATCGAACCGGGACCCTCTGGTTCCCAGCCTGCGCTCAGTCCACTGAGCCACACCAGCCGGGCTAAAATAGATTTCTGATATTATGAACTACTGTTGTATTGTTTTGGGTTTTTTTTATTGTTTTGATTTTTGGCCTTTTTTTTCCAGCAGCCCAGCCACTAGTCTCCTAACTAACACAGCTAGATGGCAAAAAAATCAGAAGTATACATTTTAATAGTATTTCATAAAATGTATTAAATATTATAATAAAATTAGGAAATGAGAAAAATTAAATCTGCTGAACTAAGAGGGAGATAGGAGTTTCTCTGCAAATTTGAAGCAAATATGAAAACATATACTCTTCCATTATTTCGTTCTTCCTCTCTCCTCTCTTCTTTCCTTCTTTCCTGTGTTGGTTTTATTCCTCTTTTTCTTTTCAATAAATACATTGAAACAGTCATCCGACCCCAATTTCTATACATAAAAGCACCAAGAATAATTATTCTTCAGTATTAACATAACTGAATGTGCATTAAGAGGAAACTATTTATATGAAATAATTTTAAATTTTAGAATTGTGATCATATGTCATACTAGTGTGTCTTTGAAAAATGTTGCCCTTTATCCCTGAATACTTACCATTTATGTGACAATATCCTTGAAAGTTTGCAAATTACTCTCTGAGGTTCAGGTCTATCAGTCCTGTGCTTCACTGTGATACCATGGAGCTATGCTTCTTGCATTTCATTCTCATTTGGGTGATACTTCCTGGAGGGACCCTGACCATTGAACAATGAAGCAGTTATTGCCAGGATGATGTGCAATATCAAGCAGATTATGTCATGGTTAATTTTCAGTATTCATAAACCTGCCACCTGCAGATGCTGGCATCGTAATTAAACTGGTTTCTGACAAGGAAAATAGAAAACAGAACTTCTGAAAACAGTAACATCTCTTTTCCATTGATTTGTTCTTTAAAACCAAAAATCCCTTTGCTTACTCCTATTCAATCTTTTTTTTTTTTTTTGGATTATAGACTTCTTTCAAAATTTGGAAAAAGCTAGGACCCTTTCCCTGGGGGAAAAATAACCAGATAAATGTTTCTGGATAATTTTGAAGACAACTTCAGTGGTTAACAAATTTCCTGAACTCCATTCATATTTCTACTTTTAAATGTAATGTTAGGAACCTCTACTTTAAAAAAAATCCCCAACCCCCATTAATAATTTCCATTTTTAATTATAATGTTGGGAATCCCCACTTTTTAATCAATGGATTACATTGACTCGTGGAGTATATACAGTGTCTGGCACAAATAACACCCCTTTTTTATTACAGAATTTTTATTACAAAATCGTAAGTATGTAAATCTGTAACATAACAATGTCATGCTCAAGCACACCATATGCTATTTTTGGTAAAATGTTCAAACTAAAATTATTACAGTCATATTTTTACCCTACCAACACACTCAAGCAGGAGTTACTCCTGCTGAACCCTGTATGTGTGTATGTGTGAGTTTATGTAAAATCCTTACCTGATGACATGTTTCCATTGATTTTCAGAGAGGGAGGGAGGAAGAGAGAGAGAGACAGAGAGACAGAGAGAGATTACTGTGAGAGAGAAGCATCAATTAGTTGCCTCCCATACATGCCCCAACCAGGGATCCAACCCGCAGCCTACATATGTGCCTTGCAGTGACCAAGAATGGAACTGATGACCCTTCAGTGCACAGAATGATGCTCCGACCAGCTGAGCCACATAGCCAGGGAGACTCATGGAATGTTTAACAGAATGTCCCTTAGGTATTTCATGGTTTAGGATGAATTTTAACTTCTTAGCAAAATGTAATACCTAGCAATAGTTGAAGAAACCCCAGAGTTTTAACTAACTGTGGTAAAATATTCAGTGAAAAGAGCTGGTATATGCTGTTTCCTCTAAGGGTCTCTAATGTGTAAATCATCATCATCCCTTGTACAGAAAAAAACGGGACAAGAACAAAAACAGCTTTTACGTTTTTTATACAAAGTTTATATTGCAAAGGTCTTTTCATATAAACAGCTAAATTAAAATAGTCTAAATAACCACATTTATATGTGCCAGTTTAAAGCAATACGTAGAATAGGCATACGTTTTACAGGACAAAGGGACCACATGTGTTTCATTGAAAACAGTGTAAACAGTAGTAGCGTAGCTCAATGTAAACACCTCTACACTGAATTTGTAATAAAGTTCTTTATCCACTGATTCATCATGTACTTTGGGTCATATGACCTAAAGCAAACAAAACAAACAAACACATGAACAAGAGTTCTTCTGTCTTCTGAGAAGTTTATTTAATTTTTCCCTTAGTATTCTAGTTATTTAAGTTACCTGAAGCCTCAAAAGCCAATCACTCCTTTTTAACAAAGATGCAAGTGAATAGTTTCTCTTTAAATAACAAAGTGTAATGTAGAGAACAACGACCACATCAGGGAGAAGTGAATAAGTGTGAGAGGCACACGGAGGACACGCAACTGAACCGTCTCGTCTGACAGGCATAACTGGGAGTCCGGAACGGAGTCTCGACATCTGTATGGCTGGATCTAAGGACTCAGACAATAACTGTGAGATTTGGTTGGTGCTTTGTTTTCCTTGCTCTCCCATGTGTTGGCCTTGCTATCCTTCTTCCATGGTGGTCTCCATAAGCTCAAGACTTACACTTTCCCAGCTCCAAGACCATCAGATTATCTCTTCATTTTATTTTAATTATTTTATTGATTTTTTAAAGAGAGTAATGGTGGGCAGAGAGAGAAAAAGAGAGAGTTTGTTGTTCTACTTCCTCATGCATTCATTGGTTACTTCTTATATGTGCCTGACTGGGGTTTGAACCCACAACCTTAGCATATTGAATGATGCTCTAACCGGCTGAGCTACCTGAGAGGGCCAGATTAACTCTCTTTTTTTTATTTTTTTAAAATTTTATTTATTTTTAGAGAGAGGGGAAGGAGAAAGAGAGGGAGCGAAACAGCAAGATGTGGTTGCCTCTCACATGGCCCCCACTGTGGACCTGGCCTGCAACCCAGGCATGTGCCCTGACTGGGAATCGAACCGGGACCACTTGGTTCCCAGACCGTGCTCAATCCACTGAGCTACACCAGCCAGGCCCAGATTAACTCTCTTTGAACCAACTCAGATTACATGCCTTTTCTGGATCAGTTTTTTTGAGCAAGGTCCTTATGGATTAACAGGACATTCTCCCAACCTGGAATGATCACTGTACCATGGTGGACGAGTAAAAACGATCGACCAGGCCTAGGTCCTGTTACACATTCTGGAGCTGTTGGTGGAACTAGCAGAGTATCATCACAGATTCAGGGGCTAGGAGGGAATTATTTGGCTCAGAAACTCCAGTTATCATGCCCAAAGAAGAATGGACACCAGGCAACCAAAAGAACTATTATCCACACAGGCATCAAAACAAACATATATATTCACAACAACCAGGGATCATTGAAGAGTTTGTGTTAGGTCTTGCACAAATTTGGAAGCAAGTTTTCCCAGTTCTACTTGTCTTCTACCGTCATTTCCAGCTTTGTAACTGCAGTTAGGTCTCTTAACAGCTTTGGAAAGAGATTTTTGCATACCTAAAGGAGCCTTTTCATTTAAGAAATTACTATGCCCAGGAAATTGAAAAGTGCTTTCAGTAAGTCACACCATCTGCTACTCTCATATTAAGTTAAAACTGGCCAAAATTTGAACCTTCATTTCTGTGACTTGCAGGCTTCATCTTCACATGTTTCAGCAGTGTTGATTAAAGGTAACTCATCAGAAAGTCTTTAATTAAATTGATGGAGTTGGGGTTTTATGCATTTTCTTGAGTCTACAGCTGTTTTCCCCCTACATTTTTGCTTATTTTTATTTTAACAAGAAGGATAAAAATATGGTCTCATATGTAATAATTAATAACAAAACTTTTTTAATACTAACAGCACTTAAGGGGATAAAATGCAGAGGGATACCCTTATGGGCCACCAAGTGGGGATTGAAGTCTTAATTTGGATGTCTTCATTTGGGGGCAGATATGCTAAGAATGCTTATTTTCCACTGGTTTAGAGGATGCATAAACCTTTTTTTGTACCGGTTAGTTAAATAAATAAAATATGCAGTCGGTGAATCTACCAACTCTAAGCTTTGGTTATGCGATATATAAATCTTCTTTGAATGCCTTACTCTTTGAAGAGCTGAAAGAAGATGAAAACAAAGTAAAACGTTTCCTTATAGAAGTCACTGCCTTAGTAATAGCTACGATTACCAGGTATTGAACTCATCCCAGAGGTTAGTAGACAATGCTGCTTAGCTAGCACACCAAATAGCTTTCACTGTCTATGCAGACTTCCCAATTTTTCAAATATTTCATATTTTCCATTTTTATCATCTGTGACTCTTATTCCCCAAACCAGCCAGGTAATAAGGATATCCTGTGATCTCCAGAAGCTGTGGTTTCTCTTTCACTGTGACACATTCTTTGCTTGTGTCTCTCACTTTGCCATTCTTTTAGTCAACGTTAGTTTCTTCCTATTAAACACACACACTCACGCACATATGCTCACATATTTCCCTGGGCTATTTCTCTAAATCACTGCACTGACTTTTGCCTAAATAGCTCAGAGCCCCACAGAGGTTATGAGAGGGAAGGTTTTGTTATTGTCCTTGATAAAGAGAAAAACACCAAAGGAACATACAATTCAGTTGATGTGTCAACCCATTCAACTTGTTAGTGATGGTACAACCATCAAGCCAAATTTACCTTGTAATACCTCAAATGTGAGACATGCAGAAAGCTACACACTACTCTAGCTCAATGCATATATATGTGAGTGTGTATCTGCACCTATTTTTATTATTTTTTTCTCTTTTTCTTGAAATAGCTTCAGAATATGTGCAGGTCTAAGCAGTATTGGATCATTATCTCAATAGTTTGGGTGCCAATAAATACTGGTTTGACTGTTACACCAACATGGGGAATGTGACCTGGCATTGTGTGTTCCTAAATTTTTTGGTCGCTCCAGACATTAGGAAATACAATTTCCATGGCAACTCAGTAGACTCATGGATACACACACACATAACTGCAATACTTTACCAAATAGTACTAGCTGTCATTTCACGTGCTACACAGTGATATTTCCTTCTCCTCTTTTCTATATTTAAAAATTCTGGTCTCGATCTACTAAAATTATTTTATGACTTTTTAAATTGATATAACCTATAGTATGAAAAGCACTGGTATAGTGGGAAAACTGTAGTTATGAGGTCAGGGAGATATGGTTTCAGATCCTCCTGGTTTTGCCTTTTACTGACTGTGATTTTGAATGATCAGCAAGACTCAGTTTTCCTGACTGTAATAATAAAAATCCTTCTCTGGTGAGCTTGAAGTGAATGTTGAATCAGGTGACTGCTATAGTAGCTGGTGTTTTTTAATCTCTCCTGACACATTGGCCCCTTTTACCATTTTCTCTTTCCTTTTATAACTTTTCATTTCTGTGGGAGGCAGGAAGAGAAATATTTTTCCCTGACTACGTTATTTTCTATTTATTTTGATTGTATCCATTAGATATTGTGGCTCCCTTCTTTTAAAACAAAACCTAAATACCAAGACCTATGATTTAGGCACCAGTGACAAAAACAATAGCTACCACTTTTGAGTACCTTATTACCTGCCAAACACTGTGCATGCTATTTTCATGGATCGTTACAGAATTCATGTGAGAGAGGTGTGATCAGTATTCACGTTTTACAGACAGAAGGGAATAGGGAGTCCATTGCACAAGGTCATGGAGCTAGAATCCAGGTGCCAGCATGCTGACTTCAGTCCATAGGACGCAATGTGCTGCTTTTTCTTTGTTTCTTACTTACATGTTTAAGAGGCGGTTTACCAGAGCAGTTAAAACAGACTCCACAGTCACACTGCTAAGTGTGACTTCTAGTTCTGTCACTTAGTGGTGTGAGACAAGTTGCTGAAACTGAGTTTTTCTCGTATCAAATGATTTGTATTATGATATACATTGTGTTGTGAATTAAATTAGTTAATTGGTACAAAACAGCATATGGTACATAATAAGCCATATATAAGTGTTATTACTTCCTCAGTCTCTTTCAAGAGAAGTTTTCTCATATTTTGAGATGTGATGTGTGCGTGGGTGGGGCGTGATTTGAGAGCTATGAATTGGGTCGAAGTCTTATTGTCGGTAAACGAAGCAGGAGTATGCTAAGGTAGCTGTGTTGATAGTAAGAATATCATCTCCTGATATTCTTAATAATCCCCTGTTGATAGTAAGAATATCAGACTTCTTGAAATAGCCATTTATTTTCAACTTGAATTCTTAAAACTGAGGATGTCGTGCAAGCACAGCAGAAATCACCTGTGTGTATGTGTCTTCTACTGCCACCGAATACTCCTCACGTTATATCCTAGGAGCTCAAACCAATAGAATATAGAAACCCTTTGTGCTGTCTCTAATGAAATGAACTGTATTTTCAAGTGCTAAATGCAATTTAAGGTTACAGCAATAAGTAGACATTTATCATCTAACATATAGTGTTTTGCTGTAATATATCATGAAATACATAAGGAGAGGCATTCATTCCATATTCCAGATTTCTCTATAAAACATTAAACAAATGTTATTACAATTTGGTGTAAGATAATTTTGTTAATTTTATTTCCAGTAGTTTAAGTCTGATGTAAACTACAAAGGTATACAAATCCAATGTTGTATGCAAAGATTTGTATGACAAAAAATATGTAGACAAATTAAGTTGCATTCAGTGAAATGTGTAAGCTTGCATTCACGTAACATCTATCTGATATTTATAATAGAAGCAACAGTGAGCTTTCTCTTTTTAAAATGGACTAATGGACTCACCATAATTTTAAAATCCTAGCACTGAAAATAACATGGGCATTTTCTCTGGACTTATAAAAACTCATACAGGATCCAAAAAGCCTGTATATTTCCATAGAGAGCATGTTGATCTTGACCACAAGAATGCAATCAGCAGAATCCAGACAGAGATAATGCAGTAGCCAATCAATCAGTAATCTCTGTCCCTCTTAAAAAAATAAATAAGTGGTGAAACAAAAATATAGAATACTATAGATTAAAAGAGAAATAGCCATCAGTTATCATGTATGGAACTTATTTAGATTCTATTTTAAAAACATAGAACAAAGCATTACATGTTTGCGGTGACTCGATGTATGGACCCTGACTGGACATTTGATAGAATTAATGAATTAGTATTAATTATTTAAGAGTAATAATGGTGTTGTGGTTTGGTTAAGATAGTTCGTATTTTATGGATATAAGTAGTAAAATATGGATGAAATTAAATATATCTGGGATTTTCTTCCTAGTGTTTAGGAAGAAAGGAAGTGGTCCGAAGAGCGATTAGGGAAGTCTGCTTTGGGGACGACAGTTGCAGGGACTGCCCAGTGCATGCATGGGAGCTTATTAAACTATTTCGTTGAAATTACCCACAGTAAAAAAGCTTGAGAACACTTTAGATTTACTTCAGTTCTCTCCATTAAATGGGCTTGCATTGGTAACTTCAAAATTGATGGCACTTTAATCAAACACTTACGGGGTAGTTTGACTGTAACCAAGTATTTGATAAAATTAGCTAAATATGGTTGGGGTATATAAAAGCAATAGATTGCTGGTTTCTTTTAAATAATAATTATAAGCTATGGAAAATTGACCTTAGACCACACTACAAAAAAAATTAGAATTCAAGGGGAAGTTTCATAGTGACATTCAATAGCACGAGATTTGAAGATAGATATTGTAATACATTTCATACAATTATAGTTAAAAAGAACTAGAATGATATGCTTTGTGCTCAAAAGCTGAGACAAAGATATACACTATCATTACTAAATGAAAAGTTTTAGGTGGCAGATAAATACGTGCACAAGTAATTGAAGGGCAATAGAAAACGCACGGGACAGAGCGGTATACTGAACACAGAAGGATCATGGTCAATTCACCTTGGGCATCAATGTAGACATCAAAGAAAATGTTATATGTTTTGGCTGTGTTCTATGTGCAGCACTTGTTTGTGGTGATTCAAATCATAAACTAAGAAGATATTGACAGAAATGCTTAAGAAATAAAAACTTCAGAGTAAAATTTGACATTGACCAGTGTTTATAGGGGGTTCTTTTAAAACATAGGAAATGAAAATCACTCTCGAAGAGTTATAATTTGTATGCCAAGTGTGTCTGATTTTCATCGGATGCAATTCATACTCATTTAATTTGAAGGGTTCTGAAGCTGAGGTGATAGAAAAATGTCCTACGTACTTAATATACTTTCGTTTTAATTGCATGCTTAACATAAATACGTTAGACTAGACAATGATTTATAGTGCACTTTGTTTTATAGAATATAAATATATCTGCTAAGAGAGGGAATTGCATTCGATCTCATCATTTGTTATTTTTCTTGATCATTGTATAGTCAATATCAACAGCTGCAAACTAAATATTTTTGAATACTTAAATCTAAATACATGATCAACATAGTTCCTGTGCATATCTGAGAATCTAGAAAAAGTTGAACTATGTTGATACACGTTCATGGAATTCAAGTCAACAGTTAATCTTAGTAGTTTTCAAAATCAGAGGGGGAAAAAAAGAGTTAATAACCTGATAGATTTCTTGGGGAAAAATGACATGCATAAGATATTTATATGGAAGTATATTGCCCCAGCATCTTTTGAAAAGAAATGCTAGTTCTAAGGGTATATTTAAACCTTATAGTTATCTGGTATAATAAGTGATATAGTAATGTATTATAATATCCAAGTGAATTACAATAGGCATTTTTTAAAACAATTAGTGTATCAACCCAGAACCTCTTTGTTATTAGTCACACTGAATGAAGCAGCTTGGATAGAATGTTCCCCAAGGTTAAGCACAAGCTCACAGTAGGTGCTTCGTAAATGCTTGGTGGAAAATAAAAGCTCTCAGTATGGTCATACGAGATTATAGTTTATATTCTTCTGCCCACATTTTTAAAATCACCTTCTCCAGCTCTGTTTAAATGAGTGAGAGTCCTGTAATCACCAACTGTCATTTTGAATCATCTGTTAATCCTTCTCTAGTCATTAAAATAGTTAATGGATTTCTAAGTAAGTTTAATCTCATGATATAGTAAACAATCATATCTATCTTAACAGGAATAGGATAATACATTGATTATATTTTAGAGGTACACTAACTGTGTTGAGCTACTTAGGGAATTGGGATAGTCTCATTACTAAATGGACAGCAAGTGTTGCTTTTCTGTGGGAAGATGCAGATTCTGTTGCTGTAATTTTAGGTTTTCATTTTTTAACATACATTGTGGTATGGAAATATTATGCCTGATTTAGATCAGAGACCCATTTCCTGCACATAAATATGTAAAATAATTTATATAATTAGGGTATCATGTTAGATGTGGATTCAGGGAATGATTGGTTAAAATCTTGGTTTCCCTAAAGAGTCCTTCTTCCTCTAACGAAACAATGGTCACTCACTGTGAGTGAACTTAATATTGTGTGTCATCCAAACTACAGTTGTTCAATTTTAACTAATTAACACAGCAGCAGCAGCACGTGCTTTGTTAAGGGAAGGAGGGAAAGATGACCTAAGGTCACCTACTGATTAATAACAAACTCTTAATTAATTACATGTAACAAACACCTGGTTGATTGTGTGTCCCCCCCCCCCGTGTTCAGTTAGGTATTTTTTGTTCTATTGAGGGTTAAAACTCTCCAGAGTTTTCAATTTATAAATTACTTTGGAAAATGTTGGGGTGATACTGTTTATTTGCACTTATGTGACGTGAGACTTTCAGCTGATTTGGTCATGGAAAAATGTTCCCAAGAATTTACATGAACTGACTTGCATTTCACATAGAATGGGTAGAAAAAAGAGAGATATTCTATCAATAAAGGATGAATGAAAAATAACTTAATGGCTTTTTATACGGTTTTTGTCCTAAACATCATATAAGATATGAAAGAAAAATCAATACATATTGATTGTAAAATAGACTCTGAAAAGATAGGTTCTCTAAACTGTATATCCATTTATTCCCAAATTAATTGAGAAGATATTAAAACTTACTATTTCACAGTGGGTTGGAAACTCAATCACAGAGAAAAACAGTCATTCTAAACAATTTTAACGTAGGGCTTTTACTATACAATGAATTGTGCTGTACGGACATGTGAAAAATCAAATATAAGTACACTGAGTGCCTTTTTAGATAAATTTAAGTAATGAATCATTGGTAAATGAAGGCTCTTTTTTCAGTGTGATGAATAATTAAATCCTAAAATAGCATTAATATAAATTTTCATATTGAATATAATTCGTGTAGGAAATTAATAACAAAGTAATAATATACATGCATATCATATATATTTTACTTTGTGTATATATACTATATATATTTTATATTTCCCCAAATGGAGAAATTTATCTGATGAACGCTTTCACAGATTAGGACACTGAACGATTGCTTTTTAAATGACTTGTGCTCACCCCTCCCACCGATGTGTGACTTCTTGTTTACCTTGGTCACTGCCTTCGCCACAATTTAAAAGGCCCCATTTCTTCCCGCTGCTAATCATTCTGAGACATATGGTAACTGTCTCCTCATTGAGACTGACTTAACATGTGAAAGTGTGATCACCATTGTTTAAAAAGTTGTGCAAGTATTATAGAGTTATTTTTCTGAATAAATTCTGTTTTTCATAAGAAATTGCTTTGTTACACTTTATATGTTCTGTGTCGCATAATATATAATCTTAAAATTGGAAGCTTCAACCAGATTGCTTTCTATGACAAAAGAAGCAAATGATACTTTTAGCTAAACATTAAAATAAGATACTATTTTCAGTTATTTTAAATTTTCCAAGCTACCATTATCATTGTTTTTCTAAGCCTGTGGTTTCTTCATAAATAGATTGTTTTTTACTTTCCAAAAATATCCAACCTAAATTAAATGGGTATGAATTGGCATTTCTCTCTCCTGAAAATACCTATATCTATACCTATATCATCTATATCTACATCTATATTTATATCTGAAATTCCTCTTGAATTACTATTTAATTTTGAAGTGTCAGAATATCAGTATTTAGTAGATTGCGATGGAACTAGCAATGTTTGCCTTCCTCTTTCTTCACTCAGTCACGGGTATTTCCAGTTTGGGATTTAAAGCTGGCAGTTTAGCACATATTCAGGTTTGCCGATGTGTGAGCTAACAACCCTGCAGGAATGTGACTTGCAATATGTGTGATCTGGAAGGTTCATGTCCTGGTGATAAGGCTCATCTAGTTGAATATGAGTAGTTGGCAAAGAGACCTGTTACCACATTTCCAGAAACTATAATCCAGTTTGCGGATAAAACCAGAGGTGAATCTCATTTGCAACAAAATGTACTATTTGTTTCATTAATTGTTCCTTAATATAGTATTTTTCATTTGAGAACCAAAATGCCTTCCCTATGAAAAATCGACTTAGCTGCTTACACATGCTTGAGCATATTACCACAGCTGAATGTGCTCAATTAAGTGTCCGGGGAAGGAGTGGTCAGTTTTAGGTCATTGTCACTAAGGATTTGTGTATTAAATATGTAGAGGACGGGTACTGACAGCTAAACCTGGTCATACTTCTGGGGGTGACAGTGCAGAGTACCAAGCAGATACCTATATGCCCCCCTGGGAGAACTGGACATGGAATCTTTTAATATTGATAATACATTATTAATTGCCTGGGTTATCTTCCTTGGTCCTTAAGAAATTATCCCCATCAGAATATGAAACTCACATTCTAAGAGTCATCTTCTGTGGAATGGGAGACCTTGGATGTGTAAGGTTTGCATTGCAGCAGGTTAGGAGTCAAGCTTTGCATTGCCCTTGAACCAGACAACAGCACCCGGAGTCAACATCTCTCCCAGGGAGCACCTCTGCTAGATTAAAGCCCATCAGGGCTTTTTTTTGGAAATTGTATTTATTCCGATGCAGCTTAATTGCTTTTGTTGATAGAAACTGCTATTCCAATGCTGAACCGACTCTCAATATTTTATTCCTGTAAATTTTTTCTCCCTCTTGGGTTCTAACCCACTATACTGATAAAAAGAACGATTCTATGCTTTTTATAAATGTTATCAACTGTTTTGTGCCTTAATATATAACACATACCTCATCATTGGAGAAAAGAATGATTATTTTTTCTTTTTCAGTCTTACAGATGATGAGTGATTTAGACAGTAATTTAATGAATTAGATACAGTGAAACAACACTAATTCAGACTAATTGTGTGGAAAATTTTAATGAAGTGAAAAATTTAATAAAGATGTTTTAAATAAAGTTTTATTCCTTCAAATATTTACTATAATTTAAAATAATATCTAACTCTCATTACACTGACATCATATCCTATTTTTAAAAAGCAAAGCCACATGAATTATTTACAGACGACACTTATCTCTACACTTAGTTGGATACCAGTGTGCTTTGAAGGGTGAGCCAAGCATTTCCCACATCTCTCCTGCCCCCAGTCAGACCTTTATTTTCACCACTAAATTGCCTCACAAACTTCTTTTTTAAGAGATAATGCAGGTATTTAAAGGGCATAATTATACGAGATTTAAAAATTATTTTCTCATCTGTTGCTTTATTCCTTCAACGGTATTTTTAAGTGCTGAAATCTGCTAAATCATAACAGGTGGTTCAATGACTTAAACATTTTTATCTCCATGCTAAAGTGTTTGTGGAATATTTTAAGGTTATTTTAAAGGAATTCTACATATAAAATATTTCTAAGTCTACATAATGATCTCCTTCAGTTATTAATTACTCATTCATATCCTCACCAGAGGACATGCTTATTGATTTTTGAGAGAGAGGAGGAAAGGGAAGGATAGAGAGGAGAGAAACATCGATGTGAGAGAGAAACATCGATCAGTTGCCTCTCATAAGTGCCCCAGCTGGGGACTAAACCTGCAACCCAGGCATGTCCCCTGACCGGAATTAAACCTGCAAAATGATGCTCTAACCAACTGAGCCACACCATCTAGGGCCATATAAACATTTTAATAAGATGATACCGAGGTATTTGGATATTTGTTGGATAAATTTGTATTGATTAAGACTTAAGGCAGAGATAGACTTGTATAATTCCTACATTCCTTAACAGAAGCGATGTGAATTAATAATTTTGTTGTTGATCATGGAGCATGCATATAATCAGTCAAGCTAAACTAATTAAAACACATAGCTGTTTATCCTCTGAAATAAATCACGTCAATATTATACACAAATAAAATGAGTTGTACTTACTTTTCTGTAGTGATACCATGGGAAAGACAATCAAATTGCTTCTGGTTTTATTTGAGAATTTTTTTCTAAATTTTAGCCAATTAGTCCAATCAGGAAATATCTTTACAGCTTAGCATAATCAGCTCTTAGCCCTGTAATGGTCTTCTTTACAGATGCATCTCCCAAGTACATTCGAAATGTGTTTCTTTTGTCTCAAAGGTACATTTGTACTTGAACTCTAATAAGAAAATTGAGAAGTTAAGTTTTCCAATTTGCAGTAAGATAAATATACAATGAAAGTTAGTTTATTTAAATTGGTTTAATATACTCGTATTTTCTAACCATAAAAGTAGCCTCAGGGAAAAAACTCTCCGTGAAATAAATCATAAATTGCGTTTGAGAGAGTTTTTGTCTTGTGTGGGTGTTTATTTAATTTTTTTTAAATTGGTTCTTGTTGAGTTAAACTCTGAGATCTGTATAAAACTTGAAGGAATTGAAAAGAAAAGTGAACTCTGATGGGTTCTTTATTTATTCCTGGCACTTAGGACCTCAGTTTATTCATCTGGTAAATACAGTGCCAGGCATGGGATTGAGTCAGGTCTAAGGTTCTGGCTTATAGCAGCAGAGAAGCATACATGAGCAAGAAGGTGGAAGATGTCAGGGAAGTGAGATCTGCTATAGCTGAAGGCAGTTTTTAACTTTATAGGACTTAGGATTTTGAGAGATCTGAGTCACCTAGGTTGCTTGTAAAATGCATATTCCTGACTCCAATTCCAGAACTATTAAAAGCATAGCTGGGGGTAGAGGTGGGGCTGAAATCTCCATTTTTAACAAATGCCACCTTTTATCATGATGCAATAAAGACCCAGTAATGGGTCATAAAATCAATTTAGCAGATCTTAACCAGTATTTTTAAATTAAAGAAGAGAATGGAATAAGATAGAATCTGGCATGTGTATATGTGTATGTGTGTGTATCCCAAAGTGCACTATGTTAATGAAGTAAAGAAAAATATCTTTAAATATATATTTTTTTATTTTTTTGATTTTAGAAATAGGAAGGAGGGGTGTGTGTGTGTATGTGTGTGTATGTGTGTGTATGTGTGTATATATATATATATATATATATATATATATATATATATATATAGAGAGAGAGAGAGAGAGAGAGAGAGAGAGAGAGAGAGAGACCGAGACCAATTTGTTTGTCCCACTTACTTATTTATTCATTGGTTGATACTTGCATGTACGCTAACTAAGAATTGAGCCTTGATGCTTCGGGACAACACTCTAACCACAACGAAGCTACCTGGCCAGGGTAGGAAAATGTTGTTGTATGAAACTTCCTGTGTGTGTATACAGGATAGGAATGCAAAATTCATTTACTCTTGGTAGTGGGGAAAAAAAGCACATTTGAAGGCTACTAGCCCAGAGGTCTCTACACTATAGATTTGAGAATGAATATTTAGAACAATAAAAATTCTAAGGTGTTCCTGTCCCATCCCCTTGAATATAGCTAAACTCACTTTATAAAAGAAAAGCCCTTGGAGTGTTACAGTATTTCAGGTTTTACAGGATAAAGTTGTCTTTATTTTGACTTTTTTGTGTGCATGCAAATTTTTATTGTTGTTTCTGTTTAAATAATCCCTCTTGCCTAATTCCCCATGCCTTTATTATGCCTCGTTTCTTAAAGCTGTGTTACCTGATACAGATGCCTCCGGAGTCTGCTCTGTGTGCGGCAGGACATCACTTACCTGCTGTGGCCTTCACTTGAGCCTTTTGCCAGTGGGAAGCAAGAGCAGGTCTGCCAGGTCAAGGCTGATTCCTCTAGTGTTTTCCAAAATGTCCTTTTTTGAACTTGCCTCTGCTGCTGATTCCATCCTTTGAAATCTGTCTCCTTAATTTCCCCCAGAATCTTTCTAGATTAGAACCCACTTGACCATGACTCTAATGTTCTGCCATCTTAACCCAACTCTTAACTACATACATCTGTTTGTGTGTGAGGGTGGATGGAGCAATGAATGACTGCAGTTCTTGGAACTGGTTCTCACCATAACTAAATTTCTTGACAATGGGTGGACGTGGCTGCCGCTTTATGGCCATCTCATTATCAGCCACAATAACGTCAATGTTAGTAACAAATGTAATAATAATAAAACAAATAATGTGCTCAGTGTTTTACATGGCTTTTATTAGTGATTCCAAATTTTGGTATGCATCACAATTAGCTGTTTGTTTGCTTCCCCCGCCCCCGAACAAGCAGATTCTCTGAATGTGGATTAGGGAGCTTTTGAATATTTAAAAATATCTCAAGTGACTCTCATGTACACACATATTAGGACTCACTGTATCTTCCAACTTCAATCTCTTAGGTGGACTTTGATGTAAGTACTCTCATTTCCCCTTGCATTGGTCATTAGGAAGCCGAGACTTAGAGGAATCCTGTCTTAAGTCCTAGAGATCATGAATGGTAAAGCTACTGTGAGCAAAATAGGGATCCAGGATATATTTTAGAATACAATTGAAATGAGAAAGGTTAGGCAGAAACTGCACATCCAGTGGTATTTCTAGTTGAAGTGAAAATAGTTAAAGTATTTATCATTTAAAGAGTTCAAACTTTGTTCTCAAAATTTTCTCAATCCTTCGATATTCAGTTCTTGAAATTGACATCATCCCTGAAAGATTTTCTTGAGACATCAAGTATTTTAATAGGTAAAGACGCTGTGTTATCTGAGGGAAGTAACACATCATCCTGAAGGGAACAAACATATTTTGGTGATCACTACCACTGGCATTCACAGATTGGTACAATGGAGTCCCTGGGCAGCCTAAGGGCCATTTGTCCTACAGGACTGATGCGATGTGTTAGTAGAATGGCTTGAGATATTTGAGAGAAAAATAAAGTGAAAAAATATGACATAAGAAATGCTAACAGGAAGAAGAGAGGGTAAAGGCATGGTTTTAGAAATGCTTAACAATGTTACCTGATGATGCCATTACATCTTGGATTTCCTTCTCTGAAAGGAAGAACTACTACATGATTTCATGGAAATAAAGTCAGGAATAGCAATACACGTTTGAAACGTGATGATGAAAACTAGAGCTATCATCAGGTAAACATTGTTAAGTGTCCATTGAGGAAGAACATAAAACACCTGAGTCATTCTTTCCAGAGTAGATAGAATGAACATTCACTTTAAGTTTTTCTGTAATTGTTTTCAAAATATAGGCTATCTGCTTCAATAAGGATCTGAGATCTTTTATGATAAAATGCATTTATATAATTACATTATTAAAATGAAAAACACTATATCAAAAACCACACAGAGAGAAGAATGAGTAATTTTTTTTAAGATTTTATTTATTTATTTATTTATTTATTTATTTATTTATTTATTTATTTTTTAGAGAGAGGAGAAGGGAGGGAGAAAGAGAGGGAGAGAAACAGCAATGTATGGTTGCCTCTCACGTGGCCCTCACTGGGGACCGGGCCTGCAACCCAGGCATGTGCCCTGACTGGGAATCAATCTGGGACCCTTTGGTTCCCAGCCCACGCTCAATCCACTGAGCTACACCAGCCAGGAGAATGAGTAAATTTATCTCCTCCACTTAAGTTTGTAAGTATATGGTGTTGAGCACTGAGTTGTCTGGCAGCCTGGCAGATTGGAATTAGGAAGACTTCTCATTTATTTTAGGATCAGAGTACTTTTTCAACCCTGCTGACACAGTTACTGAGCCCTATCTCAAAATAATTTTGGGATGTCGTCCAAGAATCAATGTTCTTTAAGTTTCCCAGGTAATTCAAATATGCAGCCAGAGTTGAGAACATTTGAACTGCATAAAACAAATCCAGAAGGTTTTTTGGACTTTAAGAGAAATGACTTAAGCGCTCATGGTCAAAGGTGAACTATATATCTTTTCCTTTACAATTGGCTTAAATGCAACAATAAACTACAGATAATGTCTAGTGAAGTTTAAATCTAAATGTGTAGCTTTTCAACTGAAGGAAACTCTGAAACTCCTTTATCAGAAGTGGCTAGAATAATTGGCTTTATTTACCTGAGGACTTGTTCTACTGCTCTTTACTTTTAAATAAGATAATCTGTGTTAGAATATATTCAGTCATAGCACTGCTCTTGTCAATACATGCAGAGGTCTTATTGTCTGTTTATCAACTACTCAGGGTTCAATTAAAGTGAAGCTGTTGCCCAGTAAGAACTGAACTGTGGATCACTAAGCAACTACGTGACCATGGGCAAGTTTCTTCTGTGGGCATTCTTTTCTTCATTTACCTGGTAGCACTTCTGAGACAATTAAATAAGCTTAGAATGGACACATGGTAAGCAATCAATGAGTGTTAGGGAATATCACTATGCATTTTAAGTACAGACACTATCAACTATATCATTAAGGAGGTTTTGCCTTCTTTCCATGTGTTCTGGGAAATGCCTGCTGCCAATTACTGATCACTCCCTGGAAAGGTTTCTGTTTCTATCGATCAGTTGTTGCAGTGTGAACGTCTCTTGCTCAGCCACTTATTTCTGTTTTACCGCAGGGTTCTCTGTCAAACTGACGAAGACAATATATAGCCTCTCTAGGTAATTCACCACCTGTCAATACAAGCAGTTATCATTCAAAAATTGAAGTTAAGCATGAAAAAAAAAACATGCCAAGACAATTTGGTTTCCACCAGAATACAATATTTAACTTAATTAGATGGTTTATTGTTAATGTTATTCCTTAATACGTAGAATGCATATAATAAGATCCAAGGGGCAGAAGCACTGGTGAGTGGAGCATTTTATAGGCTATAATGAGTTTCAGAAATGATGGGTGCCCAAAGCATTATCATTTCAGTGCTTCTAAAATGAAAATTAATATCTGCATTAAATTACATGTATAAAATGGCATTGTATATAAACTTATGTGGGGGGAAATAGACCAGAAGCTTGTGAACATCATAAGGTAAAAACCAAAGAAGAAAGGAATAAGATATATTATTTTAGATATGGCTCCCCAAGTATCTTCTGAACATGAAATATAAGCAGGCTTAGAAAGCCAAATAGTGATGATGGTAATAAAATATGATTGTCCTATGATGTTATTGCCTCAAGGATTTACTTGTTCTTATCTCATATTTCAAAACGTCCCTTTTCTGTAAGCCTAAGAATTCACCCTTTTTTCTCAAGTAAGCAGTAAATGAATCAAGTTGTTTTTGTGACATTTAATATTGGAATAATATTTGAGAAATACTAGATAATTTAAGTTACATTTGCAAATTAGGGCTACACATTAAACTCCAGTTTGTTTTTCTGGTTACCTGCCCTAACTTATAAAATTTGTTTTTGAGTCCTCATGCTAGGGTCAAGTTGTGACTGATCTCATTTCCCTAAGGAATCATAACATGTCGGTGTGCTTGGGTATTATTTGGTCAATGTATTTGTCTTCATTCCTCAGAAAAGCTGTAGTGTTTACACAAAAAATTTATCCACCTAAAAGGTTTTAAAAAATATTCAAGTATAAAACAAAATGGAAATAAGAGAGAAGGTAGCAGAGAAGATAAAATATCTATAAATATAATAACTTCAGTTCAGTATCAATTAGAATTTATTATCTCTCTCCAATGTAGATTAGGCTATTCTTGAAAATCAAGACCATTTATTATCAGTTTGTTTTTTTTATATTGGTGTTACAGAAATAATTTATTTCTTCCAGGTTCATGATTTTTTTTAATGTCTATATTAGCTCCTGAAACCTTTGGCCTATAGACACAATTTTGGGCTCAATTCACTATTATCATTTATAGAACACTCTATAATATAAAATCTGTTACTCTAATAAGATCAAATTGGATCTTCACTGCATCTTTAAAGGGGAAAGATTATCATTCATATTTACAAAAGATGAGTTGTGGATCAGAAGAATTAACTCAGTGGCCCAAGCTTATTCAACTTATACGTAATTCACGCTAAAAAAAAGAAATTCTGGGTTTCTGAAAATATAATATTAGTTGTCTGATAAGAGAGGACTGACGTACAAATTTGAAGTGGTTTTCCTTCACATGGATAGGTGGGCAAAGAACTAGTCCACTTCATTTATTTCTTCTTTTTTTTTTTTTAAAGATTTTATTTTTATTTATTTTTAGAGAGAGAGGGGAAGGGAGGGAGAAAGAGAGGGAGAGAAACGGCAATGTATGGTTGCCTCTCACATGGCCCTCACGGGGACCTCTCCCGCAACCCAGGCATGTGCCCTGACTGGGAATCGAACCGGGACCTCTTGGTTCCCAGCCCGCGCTCAATCCACTGAGCTACACCAGCCAGGGCTCTTCCTTTTTTTTTCATTTGTGTTTTTATTGTATTAAAAGAACAATATGAAAATAAGGTTATAAAGATTATTTTAACACCATTACACTTATTAAACACTTTCAACATAAAATAAGCAACGCGATATATGAGTGTTTTAGAGAATAAGTATAGTCATTAGAATTACCTGCTAGTTCTCAATGCCCTACAGTGGGGTGATCCAGAAATAAAACACCAGTTTACCTTTGAATGATGACTCTAATCTCTTAAAAATGTTAAACCTAAACCCAAACGCTCTACTTCTCCTCCTTCCCCCCCGTACCTCAGGCTCCATGCCTACTGTGTATGTTTCCTATTGCTGCTGTAACACATTACTAAGAATTTATGACTTAAAACTATGCTAAGTTGTTCTCTTATAGTTTTTGAAGCCAGAAATCCAAAATGGGACTCTCTGGGCTAATATCAAGGTGTTGGCAAGGCAGCGTGTATTTGGGACACCCTGAAGCAGCAATTGTCAACCAGTGTGCTGCAAGAATTTCTAAGACATGCAATACCTGACTATTTATTTAGTCAGGGGCACTGACCTCTTTTGCTCTTAGCCAGCCGAATGAAAAATGACGACAGCACAACAATAGCCATGTGGTGTGAACGCCTGTCTTGGACCATAATTATATAGGTCATCTAATAAGAGTTGCATCTTACTGGTCATGTTGCAGATGACATTGCATCTGAATGGTTAATTTTTGATATTAGGAACCCTTATATACAAATATAGGCACCTGATTTTCTAAAAAATCACTTTGGAATAAAAGGGTAGGTGATTACTACTGTTATTTTTTTAAAGCAATCAAAATTATACTGATTTTGATCAGAAAATTATATTTTTTTGTGTGCCACAGAGTTTTAGTAATTAGTGCATGAGCGCCATGAAATGGAAAAGGTTGGAAATTACTGCTGTAGAGGACTATTTGCCCCTTTGCCTGCCTTTAGTACTTTCTAGATGCCACTTGCACTCCCCGCATGCGATCTCTTCTTCTCTCTTCTTCTCTCTTCAGAGCTAGTGAAGGTGCGTACAGTTCTAACATTGTGTCGCTTTAACCCCATTTGCCTTCCCCTTCTACTTTTAAGAACTCCTGTAATTGCATTGGGCCCACTCAGATAACATATCAATAATATAAGTTCAACCGATTAGCAAATTCTGTCAGCAGTCTTAAATACCTCTTCGCATGTGAGGTCACAAATGCATGGCTTCCAGAAATTAGGATGCGGACATCACTGGAGTCCATTTTCTGCCTGTGATTCCCACTTTCACTGATTTGTTTTCAAGTCATTTGACTTGACCAAAAGAATGAAAATTAGCATATATAGAGCATTGAATACATTTTTCCCTGTGGACACTGGCCGCTCTTCTTTTTAACCAAGTGCAGACCAGTAAGATAGAGCAAGTGAGCCAGAAGGGATGGCAGAGGAGATGGGTCACCTGGGGAGCAGAAGATTCTGGCTCAAGACTTAGATTTCAACTTTGTTTCATGATAAAGGCTTCAGCAACACTTCAGAGCCTTACTCCATCTGTCTGTCCTGATTCCTGTCAGACATTTAAATCCAACTAGACCAGAGAAAGCTACTTAAGGATAGAAAACTCCATTCCACAGAATATGAAAACTCAAAAATTTTAAATGTATATAGTTGCTTAAACAGATTTCAACAGTACAGCTCAGATGAAATGTCTAAAAAAGAAAAGGAAAAAAATCTGGAGCATCTTTTGAGTGGGTCCTAAAATGCACATTTCATTTTCATTCATTTCAGTATAGAAGAATTAATTCAGGTGCTTATGAGACAGGCTCCTATCTGTGCTTCTCAGCTTCTGTGCATTTTAGGAGGTAGCTTTTGAAAGGTTGTTTTTGTTGTTGTTTATTTGATCACTTTTTAATGTTTTAGTAGTTGGAAGCCTGGGCAGTCTTATAGGAGTTCTGCTTGGTTTTCAGCATTGCTCCCTTGAATTGCCACGGATTAAGTCCAGCTGTGTGTTTAAGACTAAAGTTTATCGACGTCATTCAGCTGCTTCTGGAACTCAGTGTATGGGAGTAGTCATGCAAAGTACCTGAGAGTAGCATGTGAACTGAGCTTTTGATGATTATCACAATAACAAAAAGGGGGAAAAAACACTTTCTTGTACTCTGTGAGTGCTTTTGTATGATTACTCTACACTTGCCCAAGGGAGCTTAATGCTTGAATTTACAGCATGCAGAGTTTTTGGCACAGTGATAGGCACACAACAAGTGCTTAATAAGTCTTTGTTGGATTGAATGTCATTGCCAAGGAAGTCTTTTTCTCATTAGTTGCCTGTCAATATTCTCTTTTCCTAACTAGGACTCCCTCTGCCTTCCTGTTTCTCTGTGCATGCAACACAGAAACTTACAAGGGAGTATGTAGGGTCTAAAATGAATAGCGAGGTGAAGTCCAATCATGACCCGGCACACCTTCACCTTTGCATTTCACACCAGCCTTGCTGACCTCTGCTGTTGGTGTCATGCGTTTGAGAGATGAATAAGGACTCACAGCCTCTAGCACACAGTGGGACTCCATAAACAGTTTCATGTGGTTGAATCAAAGAAGGAATCACAGAGGAGATGGTTTCACAGGGAGGGGAAATTTAGATCAGCCTATTCCATAGAGCTGGCATTGGAGAATATCTTTACTTTTTAACAGAGATGTAAGCCTGAGGGTACCACACCATCCTGGTAGCTTTTCATTACAGTAATAGCCTAAAATATTTGATTGTCATGCATACGTTTGTTCATGATCTTTGTTTTGTAAGTAAATGCATTCCAAGATGCATTAATATTTACGATGGCATGTAATGTACTAAGAATTTCTTAATGGGTGAGCAAAGTCAATTTTAAAATTACTGACTTCAACCATTTATTCCCTGATCCAACACACCAGTCCCTTTAGTTTCAGAGAATTAAAGAACTGAAAAAGATATTAAGTACCATCACCTATAACTCCTTCATTGTAAAGTTGAAGGTGAAAAAGCTGAAAGATTAATCTTTTCCCTGGATTTCACATTTAAAATCAAAGAAAATACTCAAATCCAAGTTTCCAGATTTCCAAGTTCAGAGTTATTTCCGAAAAGGACATGTTAATAAGTGGCAATGGAGTAGAAACTATTTTCAGGTACGGCCATTGAAATAGGGCTATAATGGAGAAATATTGTTCAGGAGGACTTTATATCCTTATTGAAAAGTCCACATGTTATTTAAAAATATTGATACAATAGAAAAGTTATATTTTTATATTTGATTTTTTACAATGTTACATGGTTGAAAAACATTTCACCGAGTGGGAAAATTATATGAAGTTCCAATTTTTGTTTCCATCAATAAAGTTTTATTGGAACATGGCCACACTTTATTTAATTTTGTATCATCAATGGCTGTTTTCGTACCACAATAGCCAAGTTGAGCAGTTGTGGCAGACAAGTAAGACCTACAATATTTACTTTCTGGCCCTTTACAGAAAAACGTGTGCTTATCCTGAAACAAGTTTAATAGAAGTTAGCAAAATGTGCGAAAAATTGATAAGCAACAGTGTCCAACAATATAGAGGGCCCACAATATATGTTTTAAAGCAAATATCTACTTTTAAAATATGTTTGCATACATTCCTAAGAATTTGAAGCTTTGGCTATTCTTTTTCCTGTTTTTCATTACGGTAAAAATACAAGAAGCCAATTTGTATTTATGTGCTGGGGTAGTTCTTGCTGTAGTTTAAATATTGAAATTTATTATTTTTCTCATTTGTAATATCATAATATTAATATGACCCATGTAGGGATGGCGTAAGGAGAACTGAGAACATAAGTAAAGAGAATAGCTTTTTCCTGGGATATAAAAGTTAATAATTTTACATTGTCATCATTGTTCTTTTGCAATATTAAACGGGCTATCACTCCTGGACTAAGGACGATAACGTATCACCTGCATTCTTAGTTTCTGAAGTCCAACTGTGAACAAATATGTCAAAATATAATTACATACAAGTCAAAGGAAATGCAGTTATGTAACTACTCCTTCCCCAAATTAGTGTTTTAATTAATCCAAATGTCTCAGCATGCTTCTTTTTAATGTTCTTTCATGTGCTGTTGACTTAAAAGAAAGAAATGCAGTTTGAAGTAAGGAAGAATCTTGAGATGTCAGCAAAGGAAGATGCCCCTAAAAAGTTAAAAGACCTGATTAAAGTTTGTTTGAAGGTTCTGCCAGATGTAGTCCAACTAACGCACTCTGGAATCCTGGATATGTTTGCACAGTAACCACTCACACCGGTTGAAAATGTTTGCAGAGCAGTCAAGTACCAGTACATCGGCAAGGAAAGAACTCACAGTCTTAGCTCTTCTTTAAAAATAAAATGCAGACTTCTTCTAATACTGCAAGGTTCTGCTCCGTGACTGTTTCAGTGCTTTGTGACTGACAAAGAGAGTCATTAGAAGTCTGTTTGACGGACGTAACTGAGTGAATTGGAAAAAATAAAAACGCTTTTCAGCTCATTCAGAAATAATTGATGTGATTGAGACAGCCGTATGTGAGTTCCAGATAAGGAGATTTACGGAGAAACTACTGAAGCTAAAAAGGAAGGTGCGCATTTAAAGTTCTCAATAAAGTTGTCTGTAAGACACAGAGCAGTATTCAATAGGGAAAGCGATTTAACCTGAAGTTCTTTCCTGTGGCATCCTGAGGGTCCTATCCTCTTGCAAATAAAATCCCCGTAAATGCAGAATTGCTGGGTTATATGAAATGGACCCCAAACAGGAATTTCTGCACTCTTACCCCGCTACTGTTTTCTCTTTTACTGTAAGTATTATGTAAAATAGGATATTCCCAGAGTTCTATTGTTTCATTTATTTCTCTTTGCTAAAATTAGCCACTTTTACTGTGCAGGTTATAACTTAGAAGGTTTTGCTGATGATAGATGGAAGGCTAATATTTTAAAGTATGTCTGATTATGAGACATAATATTTGTCTTTGTGGTGTAATGTTTACTTTTTAAATCCTCATCTAAGGGTATGTTTATTGACTTGAGAGAGAGAAAGAGACATTGATGGATGTCTCCCAAGTGCTCCTACATGCACCTCGACCAGGGACCAAACCTACAAGCTAGGTATGTGCCCTACCAGAGATGGACCATAGATCAAACTCGCAATCTTTTAGTGTATGGGTTGATGCTCTAACCACCTGAGCAACTTGGTCAGGGCTTATCCATTTTTAATGGTCAGATTAAAGGTTGGAGCATCCCATACACCAAAAGGTGGTGTGTTCGATTTCCAGTGAGGGCACAAATTTAGGTTTCAAGCTCAGTCCCTGTTCGGGGCACACATGGGAGACAACCGATCAATGTTTCTCTCTCTGTGTGTCTCTCTCACTCTCTGTCTCTCCCTCTCTCTCTCTCTCCCTCAAATCAATAAACATATCTTCTAGTAAGGATTTAAAAAAGTAAACATTACATCACAAAAGCAAATATTACATCTCATAAACAGATAATCTTTAAAATATTTGCCTTCCTTCTATTATCACCATCTTCTCTCTCTCTCTGTCTCTCTCTCTAAAAATCAAGAAACGTATCCTTGGGTGAGGATCAAAAATGGATAAAAATCAATGTATTATTATTCATATATTTTTAATATGCATCTGGTCTCTATTGCTTTTCCTAGCAACTATAAATAAACGTAGTGACAACTTTTAAAAGAAAATAACACTTGGAAATGTTATACAGTCATTTGGCAATGATTGTATTCCAAAAACAGAATAGCAAATTCATGTTAATTTAAAAATTAAATTTCTGAGCAGTGCAGATTGAAAATAGTACATGCTATTATATCAGTACTTTCAGAAAAGAAGGTGATTATATGGTTCTGTAAAATTTTTAGAAACAGTGAATACTTGCAAGATAAAATAATATGATGAAGCAGTTATCATAGTTGCAGTTCAGTTGGACATCAACTTTTTAGATACTTTAAAAAAATTACTGATTAGAAAACTGTTCAGTCCTCTAATGAATTTGCAGTTGTGTGGACTTAACTTTCTTTGAACTCTCTGAAGAGGAGCAGGATGAAATCTGGGCACTAATACACCTGCTATAGTGCCTAGATTTAGGTTTCCTGTTTGGTAATTTACATTACCCATCATAGAGATGCAATTTTACAAAAAATAATAAATCAAATGCTCATCACATCTTCCCTTCGTAAATGCTTTACCCTTTGAAATAACGTCATTAGGGCACAAGCCTTATTTCTCTAATCCAAATTTGCATATTCTAACCAGGCTCTTTTAAGCAGGCTCCTTCTCCTGATCCCGAGTTCCCCAATACATTGCTACTAGCATCTGTTCACTTTTTTTAGAAAAATAATAAAAAATATTAATGAGCAAATACATTTATTGAATATCAAACATTGTATACCCCACAGCACCCAACTTAAACAATTCTTATTTGCTCTGATTGTCTTGACAAGGATATAAGGTGAATGTTATAGGGAAATGATTATTGCAGTCACAAGTCCCTACCTTGGTGTCATCAGAATTTCCACTGAGGAGGGGAGGACAGGAAGAGGCGGCTATCCTCATGGCCACCTGCAACATGAGGACAAGAATAGAGGGCAGAGATCTTCTCCATTAACACTTTTGCCCAACTTCTCATGTGACCTAAGTTTCCAGAAAATTTATCCAATAAAATTATACTAAACGTAGAAAATGATGGTTCCCAATTTATAGTAGTTTAAATCCATGTCAACTCTAATGCATTCCATCATTTGGGGACTAGGATGATGATGAAGGTACATCAATATTGCAGTGATTGCATATGATTGGGAGTTACTTTTAATATGTTTGTAATGACCTCTAAAATATCTGGGAAGTTCTTATACTAGGGTGTGTCTTGAAGTGAAAGTCTCTGATGTGTCATAATGGAATAGAAAGCTAGTTGATAAATGCCATTCTAAAATAATCAATTCTAGGAATGTTCATGCTTACTAAATTGAATACATCCAAATAGTTTTTGAAAAAATTATGGCAATGTATGTACATATTTGTTTTACAAATAATTTGTATTTAAAACAATAAAAACTTGCTGCATTAATAGGAGAATTAGGTTTAAAGTTTCATATGATTTTTTAAAATCATGTTTCAAAAGCATTGTGAATTATTGGGCCAGTAATGTGTCTTTTTAAATTAAAGAATAAAAAAACCTAAAGCATAATGGAAGAGAGTTCAAGATATACAGCTGTACTGCTGTGGCCTGAGGTATAATACCTTTTATAGTATATGTCTTTGAGGAAGCTCAAGGCTCTTTTTATAAACAATCTCATTATTTCTCAGGGAGTTTAAGGTAGTAAGGGGCAAGTATTATTATCTCTATTTTATAGACCCTGAGCCTAAGGCGTAAGAACCAAGGGTCAGCTAACTTGTGTGAGGTCAACAGAGAATCAATAGAGTTGCTTGGACTAGAATCTCTTTCTGCTTTTTCCAATATACTATTTTTTTCTCATGAAACATACACACACACACACCCCATGCTTGGATTTCCTCAACATATACAATTTACCTTACCTTTCTAATTTATTTTTGATTTCATTTATCTCTTAATTCTAATTGGTTTACTAATCTTCTCTGATTTCTTTCATTCACCAACCACTTTATGTTAAGAGGCAACCCTTTTGTCTTGCATCTTCAAATATTTACTTTAAAGCAATTTTTCAATACCATGAAGAAAGACAAAGATATATATAAATAAAGCTATTAACACCAATCTTTTTAACTGTGACCCTACTTCTCTCATATATAATATTTTTGAAATAAGTAGTCTAACAGCATTATCTCCATTTCTCTGTATATTTACATGTTGGTTTTTTACTCCCTTTGGTCTAATCAAGAATTGTCCTGCAGAGTTTAGAGATTTCATAGCCATGATGCACTTCTGATGGATGAATCCAATGGACGTATGGTAGCCATCATTCTTCTCTAGGTCTCCGATGTATTTGAGCATATTTTCTTTCTTTCCAGAAATGATTGGCTTCCTTGGCTTCTGAGTTTCAAAAGTGACCTAGTTTTCCTTCCAACCCTCATTTTTATTATTTGCTGCTGGCCCCAACTGTGGAATCTATAACCAGCCTCCCAATACATATTAGCTGTCAAACTTCATTTACAGCTCTCAATCCACAAATCTTCCCTCTGCAATGCTCGCCCTAAGTTCCCAGGCAGGTTTCACATTATCTTTTTGTGCCCTCTTTTCTTGAAAACTTGATCATATTATATTTTGTCTGTTTTTATATAGCTATAAGATTTAATTTCTTAAATGTGTAGAGGCATTTTTGGAGCATTCTTGAAACCAATAATGTGTATAAAACAAATGGAGATATACTGAATTAATGATTGGGTCCAATTATCCACAGTAATGCTCCCCATTACTGTTTTTCCATAGTTCACCATTTTTTAGCATAATCCTCTGCCTTCAATAGTTCTTCTACTTCCTTTTTTTTTTTTTTTTTTTTTTTTTTTTTTTTTTTTTTTTTTTTTTTTTTTTTGTAAAGGGTTGGCAGATACTGTCTTCTACTTCACCCTTTTAATTAGGTCATTCATTGCCTGAATAAAATAGTTTACCTCTGCTTCCTTATATTTATAATTCTCAGAATTTTTGGAAGGATTTTCCTGAAGACCTATTTCTTTCATAACTCGTTCAATTTTCAAATACATCTTCACTTCACAATTTCAAGGAACTAGAAGGCTGGCACTCTTCTTCAAGCTCTTCTGCTTTTCCCTCTTTTAGAAAGACCAGTTTGCTTGGGTGGGACACGAAATCATTTCTTACCATAGACAGAACAATACAAAGCTTCAGACACCTTAGGTCACTAGATGTCTAAATGTCCGTACTTTCGCATCTTGAGATGGGGCCATAGTTCTGCTGACTCTCCAGGAAAACTCTGCGGACACTTTGGGGACCAGCTAGTTTTCTGGGTCAGTGTAGACTCTTTATCCTCTTCTCATATGTTCTTTCAATTTAGAGTTTATTCTTCCTCTACTTGCCTTTTCATCACCTGGGGAGATCTTTCAAACCACCGATACCCAGTCCCACGATGAACACTGATTTAATTGTGTCACAGGTCCTGGCATTACATTTTTTCACAAGTCACTCTGGGTCATTCGAAGGCACATCTAGGTTTAAACATGACCACTTAAATCACTTTAATTCAGAATATCTGTGATTAACAAGCTGACAGTTACATTTATAACACAACTCATTCTCTCTTCACACGATCGACACATTACATTTCTGGGTTAGTCAATACCTAGATTATATAAACAATATGAATTCTGTGTCATAACTTTTTCTGTAAAATCTATCTTCTCAGTAGACCTAACCTGATGACAAATGATGATGAAATACTTGACTGTCTACCTGTCATCCATCTATCTAAATTTACATGTTTGGTTTCCTGTTGAAATGAAAGTCTGCCTCTTGCCGAATAGAGGATTTGGGATTTTGTACTAATTTGGTTCAACTTAAAAATTTTGCCACTGGAATTTTATTTATTAAAATTATCAAAGTAGTGTTTAAGGGATAGTAATACAGTGCTTATATTGTATTGTAGAATTCTAATGGGATAATTAAAAAGCAAATAAAAGTGATTGTTGGGGTAGTGTGATACTCTTTACATTTTTATCGTGAATTATTTTTCATTTATTCAGATACTACTTTAAATAAAAGCATTTTCTACAAAAAGAAGCATTCATGAATCTAAGTGTTTTTAGTATATATATATTGATGTCAGCATTTTAAAACTAAAATATTTTTATTCTGTCATTAAATTTCATATGTAACATATTAAATTATGTAGTATATGTAACATAAAATATTTGATGGAGACTATTCACAGTCAAAATGAGGTAGGAAGTTAAGAAAATAAAATGCACAGAGAGATTCATTGTAGTTATTTTATAATACATTACAGAAAAATCATCACTTTGTTTTGGACATGTGTCATTGCAAGCATATCCTGTCACCTGCTCCTACAGTAGCCTGTCGTTACTTTTGGTGGAACCAACATTTAAGCACCCAAACATCACCCTCTTTTCTATTTTTGTATGAAAATAATCCGCCATTGCTGTGTTTCACTTTCCTTTTGTCAATTTATAAGTGCAAATTATGTATTTCCTTATAAATTTTGAAATTCCTTGTTAATGAAGACTGATTCTAAAAGATTTGAGACTCATTAAAACAGAACTTGACCCTCCTCCTCCTATCTATCTATCTATCTAATCATTGCTTTATCTGGAAGTTATATGTCTCCATGACCCTTGGTGTGCTTTCTTGAATGCAGCATTGTCATTCAAATATCATTGTTCAAAAGTATATACTTTGGTGAGTGTCTTCTGGGTACAGAACAATGTGGTGTTTGGACACTGTCAGTGGTCTCATTTCCAAGGTGAGATTGAAGACATAAAATGTATCAGAAATAGTTTGCAGTCAGCTGGGAGTGATAAATGAAAAAAGAAGAAGAAAATATGTGCACATAAGATAAAACATCATGAATATAAAGTGATTTCTATAGTTACTTAAATGTGAAGTAAAATATCACAATCACACAATTGTAAATACATACGAGAATTATTAATAAAATGAGGATAATGTATCTTTTAATAGACTTTACTACAGTAAATTTTGGTCCATGATGTGTATGCTCTTTGTACTAGAAATGTTTTGTAATTAAAAAACAAAACAAAACTACAGTACCAATTCAGTAAAACATTATGAAGAAGAGAATGTGAGTTAAATGTTTCCCCTTTACAATAAAATTCAGCAGTTCTTTTACTTTATTTCTAAGCATATTTTATTGATTATGCTATTACAGTTGCACCTTTCTCCCCTTTACCCGCTCTATCCTGTACCACCCTCCCTCCAGCATCCCCCACCCCCAGCTTAGTTCATGTCCATGGGTCATGCATTTAAGTTCTTTGGCTTCTTCATTTATTATACTGTTCTTAACCTCGCCCTGTCTTTTCTGTACCTACCATTTATGCTACTTATTCCCTGTGCCTTTTCCTCCATTCTTCCCCTCACTCTTCCCCAATGATAACCCTCCATGTGATCTAATTCAGTAATTCTAAACGTTTGATTTTGACCTAGAATGAACAAGAAGATTTTATAATGACTGTATAATACAAATAACTTGAGGTACTGGGTTACAAATATTAATGGACAATATTCCTGGCCAATCTTTTGTCTGAAACAAAATAAAAGGAAGGTTTGTGGAAATATGTGGCTGTCTTTAGCAAAGCCAGTTTATAAATTTGGAGAAAATGCCACAGTTCTTCGTACTTTCCCTTTTGTAATCCCTCATGTGTCTATAATCCTTAAATCTACTGGTCCTAGTTTCAATTAGTGATTTTTACCATTAACATTCAAGTTACAAGAGTACAAAAAAGGTTCTTTACATTTCTTACTATTTCCTGGCAGCATTGGTGTTATACTTCATAATGAAATGGAACAATATGTTATAGGTTTTAAAAATCTATACATTTATGCCATTTCAAATCATACTAGAGCTCAATGGACCCAACAACTGCATGAATAACCTGAAACAGACATTGCAGAATCTTTTTCATATCATTTTTTTCTCAAATGTTATGTGTGTCACACTGTTGATGTATGATTTGCAACATTACTGTGTTTTCTTAATGAGCCTTTTTTTTTGGTTTTATTTTATAGTTACAATAATGTGTAAATTCCATGCAGAGTGAACTTTGAGTGCAGCCAATATCAGCATCGTAGTAAAGTGTGGGTCCAAATTATACAAAGATCTGCAACACTTTTTAAATCCAGTCTAAAGGATGTTCATGATGATTTTTTAGAACAAATTATAGTCATAGAAATCCCATACAATTAACTTTTTTAGTTTATTCTCCATTCTCTGGTTAAGAGAACTTTTATCTATTATTGTACTACTACCCTTAAAATTTCAAGGTCAATAGGTAATATTTTAATATGAACGAAGTAGGCAATGTAGTCCTATTTCTTAGCACCGCATCTAAATTCCTATTTATCAGCTGTACCCTTAATTGTTTAAATCATCTGCCAGAACATTCATTTTTAATCATTATATCATATGGAAAATTATTTAAAAATGAATTCTTCTTACAGTGGATTGATTCAATATTTCTTGCTTTCCTGAATCACTGACCCTTGTTATTATAGAGTCTATTTGTGAAAAGCGTATTTGAAGTGAAGACTACAGAACAGAAAAAGATTGAATATGTGGAACTAACATAGATTTAGATGTGTTTGTTAGTGACATTGCTGTTTCCTATCTCTGTTTCAGAAAAAGGAATTTTGAGCTTTTGCATAATAAAATCTAAGTATCGCCTCAGATAATTCATAGTTAACCAAATAGATTTCAACATATTATATTAACCGTTCTGTGTTGAATTAGTTGTCAGTAGACCTTAATGTGTGTAATTGATGTATTTTTAATAAGATCATGTGCCATCTTCTATCTTAGTGACATTCAGAATCTTTTCTTTTGCAGCCATTTCGTAGAGTGACGTTTTCTGTTGTGAGTCAGCCTCAGGACCCACATCAGGGGTCACTGCAGAGTTGCTATGACAGCGGGCTGGAGGAGTCAGAAACACCAAGCAGTAAGAGTTCATCAGGGCCAAGACTGGGTGCCCTTCCACTCCCAGAGGACAACTATGAGAGGACCACGCCGGATGGCAGTGTTGGTGAGGCAGAGCATATGGAAAATGGTAGGGGCAAACACAGCATCCACACACATAATCACGCTAGTGAGCCGTAATAAGTAGACTCGTGAAGGTCAGTCTAAAACTACAATAAAACAGCTGACACTAAAACTATTCTGTGTGAAATAATAAATATTTCCTAAAGTACAAAAAGGCCAAATAAAGAAACATAATTTCATGGATAAAATTCACCGTTGTAAAACAAGCCTGTCAGACATAAACACATGTACAAATAAGAATAATACTATGAAAAAAAGCTAAATTAGTGCATAATGCTGAAACGATAGCAATTTAAGAAAGGCTGTGTTACTGTTTTCTTCTATTCATTTTTGTCATGCAACTATTTCTTCAATCGCAACTATCCAGTCTTAGTACAAGGGAATGGCAGCAAACAAACTTTGCTCTTCGCCTAGGTATTTAGAAAAGCATTTTCAAACATTTCCTTTCAAGTGATAGCTAAAATGGAGTTAAGAAAGAGAACAGTATTATCTTGTTCTCAAAAGTATATTGTACATGCTATTAGAATTCCCCTCTCACTTAAGTATAAGGTTTTACTCATTTTTGTGCAAGGAGACAGGAGGAAAGCAAACTATAGTAGTTTATATTCTTATCCCGTTGTGACATGATTTTCATAATTACTACAAAAATTGGCCTTATATACATTTTTCTTTAAGTTATCAAATTAAGATTGCAAATAGTAATCATAAAACTTATACATTTTTTTATGTCCCCAAAGACAATTAGGAGATTTTTTTTTTAAATTTTAGGTAATAAGTAAATGTCTGAGGAATGGGTTTTTTTCTAATAATGGAATGGTGAATTTCTTACTAAGTTTATTATTATTTCAATAAAAAAGATATTATATGTAGGAAAAACAAGGGGAGCCACACACATTTTATCTCGTGAAAACCTGAAATTAATTTGCCTTTCATCATTCCATACCTCAAGTGAAATAAGACATTCCAACTTTTTGTTATATTCCAGTTTCTCTGGTGATGATATGCAAAAAGAGCATAGTAATCCAGGATAAACATGATTTTTTTTCTGGAAGTTTACTTATTAATATTAAAATTCAACATTAGAGAGTAGTAATATGTAAGTGACCCCAAGTTAAATTACTGCAGATCTGAACAATGTTAAATCAGTAATTTTCCACATTGTTATCTGGGTGATATGATATCAGGGTCTAATGATTGATAATCCCTCTTGATTAATTATCTAGAGTTTAAGTGGCATTTTGCCTTATGGCTATAAAGGCATGCTTATCTGTGTGTATGGTGGTGTGTGCTTACGTGGATGGGAGTTTGGTATGGTTTTTAAGAATTAACTTTAGTATTTTTAAGTGAGTATAAAGTGTTCGATATGAATTACAATGCTGATGAATATATATCTAAGGCAAATATGTTTGAAAAGCTTTGCACAAAATTAAAAAATTAAATTTAAAATACTGCCAAATTTTATATATGCACATATGTACATGCACACACCTAGGAAGGCAGGATAATTCATTGAAGATATTATTGTATCTGTGATTGCATTTTGATGATACCATTTGACTTTATTTGTGTTTTTAAAAACACTTGCCTCACTGTAAACAACATAATGAATAATTATTTTTGATGTCAGCTATATTAATAGAAAGAAACTGTATCACTGGCACTAAAATCATATTTTAATGTTTTTTTTAGTTTAAGTAGATTCAGTGCCTTTAGAATAAGAAATGACGAATAATAAACATAATTATATATGACAAACACACATCATTTACTCTTAGGAAATATACATACATGTCATGAAAAACTTTATGGATGAGCTTGACAAAAGACTAGAAAGTTCACTAAGAAACATTTACCAAAAAAAACTCAGTTATTTTTTATAACTATGTTTTTAGTTTGGCAGCAGTAAGAACCATCAGAATGTAACTGATTTTTCCTGTTCTTATGTGTGACTGACACTTAAAATTCAGAGTTTACATAATGATTTGTCATTTGTCAGCTGTGATTCATGTTAGCCCTAATCTATAGGTAATGACGGAAGGAGACGTGACTCACTTTGGGTGATCCAAATGTAGCAGCTGACATTTGGATGAGTTTGGTTGGGTCCAAGTTTTCAGACTTCCATCAAGCTGTAAAGCACCATCATATTGCTTGAATTCTGGTAATTTCATTTTCAATATTAATGGGTCATTCTGACATAAGTAGAATTGGAATTGAAACCTGTCAAGTATTCATTTATCACATTTAATTGGAATCCAGGTAATCGGCAGTGTTTTGCTTGGTTAGGTTTTAATCAGGATTTGTATTGGATTTTCATGAAAATACCTTTTTTGGATGCTGTCCTAGTTTCTAATTATTATTACCTCCAATATTTTCCTTGAATTTTAACCTATGTGAAACAGTACAGTTAAAACTATTTGGGGGATTAACATTCATTGAAAAATTTATAGGATAATTTTCAGTGCAATACTGTACAACATTCTAATATTCTAATGTCCTAATGTGAACTGGGTACAAGTTGGGACAAAACTGATGACAAAAATACATTTTCACAGATGCCGTAGTTAGGACATAACTGAACACAGGGACGTTTAAGGAGATAAGCCGTGAAATGCACATCTTTTACAAAAGCCTTCGTCTGGTTTCTCTATTTTAGCATGAAAATATTTCATTAAGAGGGCCTGTGGTTTACTTCTTTGTATAACAAGTTTTACTTTATATTCCAACCCAGTTAGTGACAGATCACAAATGAAATTTTATTCTCTTATAGCTTAAGAAAGAGAATGCACTATAAGACTGAGAATAAACAACTTCTTGAAAGCTGAGTCTAATCATTAGAATGATACCCACCATTCTGATAAATCCAACTGTGGGGTACTCATACCTCATGGGTTCTGGAAAGAAGTAATGGAAATTATACCATTTAAAAATGTTTTAAGAAAACCTGTATGGATTATATATTTGTTTATGAACAAGATCACTAATATATTTTCTTCCCCTTTAATTAATTATTATCAATTTATGGTTATTTCAAATTGATCCTTTAATAAGATTGGGAAAATTGGTTATTTATTTTATTAAAATACATTTAGTGTAATTAAATATTTTAAGATATAGAGTTCATGGTGGAAAGTCAAGTGATGATAAAATATGTGATAATGAAATGTTAAATAATTAAAACCTACAACAATGAATTGATAATTCAAGTGAAAACCAAATACTAAGTTTACAAACCCCATCACACTAAGGGAAACCATTGACTATGGAAAAGCTTGCCCTTCTTTTTATTATGCAGGAGTCTTCACCCTTTCCCTTGGAGTGGTCTTTAACAATTTCTTTAGGTCTATTGTATTCATTTACTTTAGTCCCTGTCTTCATGCCACAGTCTATTTAGTCTTCCCGAAGTCCCCCATCCACCCCGAATGACATTTGCAAGAATAGCTTGTCTTTGCTATGTATTACTTCAGAAGATGTAGTGGTTAATAACTCAGATATAAAAATATTCCACTTGACCTCTAATTCCATTTTTACTATTAGGACTGGGTAGGTCATTTACTCCATCTGGGTCTACTTCTGATCATCTATCAGGCAATTAGCTAAATGAACTTTAAAATGTTACGCAGATCCAACAATATGCAATTCTCTCCTTGCGATTCAGCTGTCCTTACATCTTTTTCTCTCCTGAACAGAGAGTGACCTTTGGGCCTCTTAGTGACATGTTGAGCAAACTTGATAGTATGTGTTCATGTGAGCAGCACAGAAGCAATTCTCGGGCTTTCCTTGCAGCCCACGCACCGTATGTGCATGTTAATAGTAGATAATGCACGTATTACATAAGTCAAAGATGTGGACCGATTTCAATGGTGCGATTTTCTAGCAGGTAGATGGCGGGGTTGGCACCACAGCAGGCCGGCGTAGGAGCCAGTTTGAAGCCTTCCTCAAATCACAGGATACGAGAGTCATCTGTAGATTTGATCGGGCTCTGGGTGCAATGCCCTTCAAAAATATCAATTATGATTAAGTGATCTTACAGTAGAATAAGCGCACTTGCTTTCCTGCTTGCCAGTGTGAACCGTGGTCAGAGTAAGAGTGCACAAAAGGTAGAAAACATGTGTATTTTTCTCTGGGTGAACTTACAAGAAGTATAACAACAAAATAAATGAGAACAGGACAACAGCAGTGGATCCACAGCTGCTATTACCAGATAACGGCAGGATGTTAGAACTTAAACGAGGTCAGAACTTTGGCCACACTAAATGCCTATAAACATTTATGCCTTTTGATTCTTTCAGGTATGTAAGATGTAATTTTGATTTGTGGACATTAATATTTTTTAATTTCACACTTCCAAAATGTCTTACTTTTTCAGACTTATGTAAGCTACACTTAATTGTTGTTTTGTTCATTCTCACTCCATATGCTTTAACCAGTGTTCAGATGACCTTGTCTTTGAAGGTTAGGACTAACCCTAACCCTACCCAGTTTTCGGTAGTCATCTGTCAGGTACTATCATCCGGTCACTGCAGGCTTGTGTTGCTTTTGTTTAGATCGCGTTATGTAACGGAGACCTCTTCTGTCCTTCTGTCATGCACTGGTCAATGTCATAAGCATAATACCTCCAAACAAATGCTCTGAGAAGATTTTTCTGTCAGATGAGACTAACGTTCCTCGCAAAGGATTCGTTTTCACGGCTGCGCATCTCCCTGTATCACTCGGTCACCAGTGTGTGACTGAGGCTGCTGCAGCCCTCTGTGAAATGGCTCCCTGTCTCCCAAGTGTCCCCAAGAAGTCCACATGCCCTCACCCCAGGAGATCCCTGGTTACTTCTACTTCTTCATGTTGACTAGGGAGAAATAGTGATGAGAAAGACTGTCTCTAAGCCAGGTCTCAGCCAAGCCAGGTGTGTGTACAGCAGCTTTTCAGTAAAAGGAGCTGCAGAGTCTAACAGAACCTAAAGATGGCATTGTCCTAGAGAAGAAGAGGCAGCATTGTGGACAGCATGTATTGGTTTAAAATCGGGCTTTGAAATCTAATGATATCAGTTCGAATCCTGATTTCTTAGCACCTAATAATTTGTAAGTAAAGATAACAGCAGAAATAATATCACTGTATAAATTGATAACATTATTTACTAATATTTAAATAATAATAAAATAATTCTGATTATTATTAAGTAGGTAAATTGGACATAACAAAATCACTTCATCATCAAAACATTGTATAATGTTTCATCTCACAAAGAGAGGTCCTGTAATTACTGGTAAGGACGATATTCTGACCTTGAATGCCTTTCACTGAATTTCTCGTTTCTGTGGGGTGACAAGGGGCAACAATCAGGGGCAGTGATCTTTAACCACGTCAAGGATCTAAAATGAGAAGGAAAGGTTTTATCTTCTACCAGAAAATCAGCCCAACTCTGTGCTCTTTTTTGTTCAAGGTGGAATAAAGCCATTATGATCTTCCTACGTTCTCTACTCTGTTTTTTGAAAAGAATAGTTTTACATTTTATACCCAGCACTCCAATTGAGTGAGTGTGCTTTAGGTGTGTGTTTCCTTTTGAACTGCTGCAAAATAGGCACACTGCAGGGAAAACAAGCTACAAAAAAAATGTTCAATTAGTATGCTTACTGAACTCGCAGCTCTTTCTTTTTTAATCTCAGTATTAATAATTAACACTAATAAAACATATGGTCGTATTACCCTTTTTATTCTAATTCGGTCATTTAAAACTAAATTACTCTGCTAAACCCTTATGACATTTGAGGATGGAATGAGCTCTCATCAAATCTCAAAGTGACTTTGGAGGTCAGAGAGAGGGTTTGTTGCCTCCAGACTCTTAAAGCATGTGCTTTATCGGAATTTCTGTACATTTGTTAGGTAATGCATTCTATGTTTAACTTATTTAGTGAAGGTTATGCTCATATTTCCTGCATCAGTTTTTGCTTATAAATTCTATGTACCTCTGTTCTTCCACAGATTTCTTTTTTTAGAGTTTTATATAAAAAACTTAATATTGCTGAACTACAACAACACTCTTAAGCATCTTTTGGCTTTTATAGTGTAGTTAACACTCAACTTTGGAGGTTAGTCTACTTATTGAGAAAATGTTTCATCTTAATAGTCCTCTTTTAGGGTAAAACACTCTTGATTGTCCCCTCTTCTATTGTGGGTTTTTGGGGGGTTTTTTGTCAGAAATTTTTCTTCTGTAAAGCAAAGCACAATAATATCCATTCAATCTCTTGTTTAATGGAGTGATTATATGTTGACAAGGTTGTGGTTATTTATTTATTTATTTGATGTGATTTAAAAAAAATAGTTTATTTATTTATTTTTAGAGAGAGGGGAAGGGAAGGAGAAAGAGAGGGAGAGAAATATCAAGGTGTGGTTCTCACTAGTGTGCCCCCTACTGGGGACTTGGTCTGCAACCCAGGTATATGCCCTGACTGGAAATCCAACTGGCGACCCTGTGGTTCACAGCGTGTGCTCAATCCACTGAGCTACACCAGCCAGGGCTGGTTATTTATTTTGATTCAACAATCATGATTTGAAAATAAAATATAACCAAGGTTCTCAGATGAAGTCAAAGTGAATCAGAAAGAATCCCTGCTTTCCTGGCAGAAGTCCTTGTATCAGGGAGATACAACCTTGATTGCAGTGAATTCACTATAATATGAAAAAGAGAAAGCTAGTTAGAGAAGTTTAGAGTGGATATTTATATATTTAGAGTATAAAAAGAGAAACTTATATAATTATGAATGCATTTATTTAAAATTTACATTTATTAAATAATACCTTGTGCTAGAAGAAAGCCTTAACATGCTATCTGCATCGTGTCCTCTCTTTACCTACCTATTTTCAACATTGTTTAAATAGGGATTAAATAGGCTTGGAAGTTCATGTTAAGCTAAATTAGGTCAAATGATTTGTTTTCTTTTTTAAATCAAATTATTTTTCCCCTGTACCTTTCTTTCTGTATGCTCAATATAAGTAGTTAAAAACAAACAAACAAAAAAAAAAAAAAACTTCCAAAATTTATCACTGATGAAATTGGCAGCAGACACTGAATCCAGGTCTGAACTACATAACAAGTTAGTTTGATGTCTCTGTTCTCTCATTTCTTATAAATATGAACAATTACTAAAAATATCTGTGCTTTAATAAGGCCTTTCTAACTTAAGAATTTATAAATAATATTTAGAAGTTATTGTTTTCAGAAGACTAATTGTCTTATTCAAACAGATAATTAGAGTAGATTACATTAGATTTTTGTAAATCAAAAAAGCAATTTGTTTCTCATATTGTGGCTACACATTGTTTTTGTAATTACTATCTCAAGTTGCACGTTAAGTTTCTGGGTATTTGTCTTTAAGTCATGAGCCCTTTTTATCTGAAATATAGACAGTAGGTTGCCTTGTTTTAGTATCTTTTTTCTGATAATTTTTACTTAATTTATGCAAATATATTTTTGATATTACTCTTATTATCTTGTGTATCTTCTCATTAGTATCCAAAAAGTGTAAGTTTATTACAAAATGAGAAAGTACTTAAAACATGTAAAAACTTAAATGACTTCTTAAAAACAGATTTGCAACTGCTAAAATATGACAATCACAAAAGAAACTAATTTTTGATACTGTATGTCCAAATGAAGACTGTGACATGTTCCATGAAATGTTTTGGTTATAAAATGATAGCGAACCGTACGCTGCTTTTCAAAAATTGCCCACTCATTCATTTTTTAGTGTAAAATACATATTCTATGATGTTATTTCTGCTCTGAAATGCTCAGGACCTACTAGGGATGAGGTGATTGGGAGACCCTCCTCATGTATCTGAGAGCGGCTTGCTTCTCCGAGGTTGCGTTCCTCAGCTACAGTGAGCTAACACTGAGTTATACATGTTGCTCCTATTCAGTGTGAGGCTGCATTTCACCAACTCAGCATTTGTGGCATAAGGTCATAGCAGCCATAGATGAAACTTTATACAGTGAGCAGAGAATTTTGACTATTATGAGAATTCATCAAGTTCAATAACCATTTATTGAGCACTTAATCTGTGCAAGTGCTCATGGAGGATACTAAGTTGAGTGAGATATGCTCTCTGCCTTCTATGCATTTAAGTAGTGTAGTGGGGAATGAGATGTACAGAGCTGGATGTTTAGAACTAAAGGAATAAGAGGCCATATAGAGATCCATCGCTACTAGAGCCAGAGGTTAAGTATATGAAAAATTGTAGCCAAGCCTTTAAGGATGGGTAAGGGAGATTTGATGAGCAGAAATATGAGTAAGATTATAGAGAACAGTAAGTGATGCCAGGAATTCCAACCTGTGGGAAAGCAGTGGTGCTATTTGCCAACTTTGGAAAAATAAAATAGAGTAGCATGTTTCTAGGAGAGTAGATCTGATTAAGGCACGTGGGCTTTAAGGTACCTTTGAAACATTCAGGTGATATCTAGCACGTGATTGAAAGTGTATATCTGAAACTTAAAAGTATAAATAAGTAGCACAATTGCAGCATTGAAGTCATTAGCACCCTGGGGATTATGAAATCTTGGGAACATCTAAGACAGTCAATTCTGCATATGCTACTAGAGAAGAGATGATGTCTAACACAGAATCTAAAAACTACTGAAATGTAAGAGAATAATGGAGAAGTAAGTTTTGGTGCTGACAAGGACATTTTTTAAATAATGTGACACACTAAGGAGAACTTTAGAGTTAGAAAGTAGTGGTTATCAAAAGCCCAGTGATGCAGAGATGGAGGTAAAGAAGTAGACACGTGATTATACCGACTTTGATTACTGAAGAGAAATAGGAGACTTCCCTGGGAGCTACATGGTCTTTTATACCCTTTGTCGCCCACTACACTCTATGTGGTGTGAGGGCAGGACCTTTGCCTTCCTTGTTTACCGCAGCATGATGCATCTGGAATAATCCCAACTCATAGGTGTCCTCAGAACTGCTGAATTTAGTTGTAAGGACAAGGAGCTCAATTTTGCTGACCAAGATTCACTAGAAATGAGACAGATGAGAAAGCTGAAGACCAAGAAATGTAGTGTAAAGATACACCTGAGAATTTCTTTCTCAGGTCAACAAATCCATTCCAAGGTCATTGTCAGAGACAAGGGCATGGTTTCAACCTTTGACATCTATATTAATGAATTTCTAATAATGTTATGAGCTCATTGTTCAGGGTTTCCTTGTTTGCTTGTTTTTACAGAATTTTCTGAAAGTAACTACAGAGTCTGAATCTCTGAATAATAGCTTTTGCTATCTTTCCTTGAGTTTCATAGTAATTACTCTTTTAAATGAGTTTTGGCCTCTCATATGACTTTTGTGTTTTATTTTATACTAGGCTATCATTTGTCCATCTAACTGGCTTGAAATTAAAATAATGTCTGACTAATTGCATTTTTGGTAAGATCCAATAATTGGTAATATTGTCCTGGTCATTACAAAACTATTTAGTTTGTGATTAAAGAGTATAGCACTGTAATCGTGCTATCAGTTGCTAGAAACTATTCAAATAGATATGCTTCAGAACAGAAAATAATGAAAACAGAATTTGCATGACAAATACATTCAAATAGTATAGTACAAGGCCTGTCAAATTCCAGTCTATTTTACATGTAAAAAACATCACAGAAATGCAATGTCAAAGATGTTTACCACAGCTACCACAGCTACTACACCTTGCAAGGGAGGAAATCACTCGGAATATATTGTGTGCAAAGACTTACTAATAGTGATTTGCCAGGCAGATGTCACTTTTGATGTTGTTTTCAATCTAAAAAAGGACAACCATCAATGTCACATAAATTTATTCTTTTTTCTTCTTTGTCCATTGTTGCGTAGCCGGAATTATGAGTGGGGATTATATTGATAAAACTTGTCTTCTAGCCCGAGATAATTTAACCGATTGCTACATAATAATTTACAAATAAAAATGTACCTCCTATTTAATCATGAATACATTTATTTGGCTCATCAACTATCTCTATATATGTCTATTTTGGGGCCTGATAGATGCTCTCTCCATGTCCTGGAGCATTGAAGGGAATGTATGGAAATGTAGTGCATGCCAAGAAAAAAACTACCTGTCTAGTTTCCAAGTGGTCCCTAGGTGGCCCCTGGAAATTTTTTTCCAGATCCGAAATTCACAATTTCTTCAGTATGCAGAATTGTACTGAGCCAAGGCCAATTTTTAACAACATTATAAGATCCTGAAATATTAGTCTATTACTTTTTAAACAGGAGAATAATCCATTTAAGAAATAAGAAGTCCCCTTTTCTTCTCCAATACTCTTCATCTTGAAGAAGAACCAAGGAAAATCAGTGTATCTTTCAAAAGACTGCCTGGCGAGGATGGAGTCAGAGGAGAGACTTCTTCATCCAGGCCCAGTGAAGCTGGGGGAGAGCTGATGAAACATTGGGGAGAGATGCTCCCACCATTGGTTGAGAGCATCTCCTGGAAAACATTGCTTCTGCTCCCTGGATTCAGGGCTTCTCGCAATCCTGGGTACTAACTGCAATCCTGTGTCTCTAAGTTGTGCTTGTTGTTTGCTTGTTTGTTTTCTCTTTTCTTGAAAATTATCTCAAGGATTTTGCATATCCTTTCTTTATATTAGAAGATTTTCTTAGTGTCAGTCCTTAGGTGCTCTTCTAGAGCTAGACTTGGTTTTCCTCCTCGCTTCTGGTTCCTTTTGTATGGTGTCTTTGCATTCTCTAAATATTCAATCAATTATTCATCAATTTTGTTGCTTTCCTGGCAGAGTTACCTGCCCTTACTCTAGAGTATGCAACTGACGTGCAAAACACGTCAAAAACACCTCTCAGACTGATGTATACTTGAAAAAATCATTTATCTCCTCATTTCGCCAGCAATTCTCACCTAAAATAAACTCAGTCTTCAATTATACAAATACCTGAGGAAATTGAGTTTAGGTCCCAATGCTTATTCTTTCCCTTCATTTTCAATGAGGCCATTTTAACCATAGATCATCTTTGAAAAGGTGATTGGAAGCAATGTGTTCACACAGAACCATATTTTATCAGAGTTTCTCCCCTTAAGCTTCCTGCCCTCTATTCAGTGTGATCAATTGTATTCGGCCTTCACTAATTCTTCAAGAATTCAATTTTGAGAGGCACTTCTAGTTTCCTGGACAACATTGGTTCATCTCTTCCTCCCAGAATAGTGAAGATCTGAAATCTAATTCTCGCCTATTTCAGCCCCAGACTGTTTTTATCTTCTTTTGTGAAATCAAACCCCGTGTGCTTTTTCTTTTACAGTCCGTGCCCCCAGGCTCAAGTAGCTTTCAAATTAGTTCTATCAAAGTCCATGGTTTTAGGGGTCTTCATGTGTGTTTTTCTTAAGTAACCACATTCTATTTCAGAGCACAAGGCATAGGACTTCTGACTTGATTACTTAGCCTTTGTATTTTTTTTTTTTTTTTTTAGTTTTTGAGGATAACAGGGTCCGTATATTACTCTTCTTTACCCTGGTGGCAAATTGCCAGTTCCTCTGACAGTCATTTCATTTTTGAAGGGGGATTGGAGGACTGTCCCAGAGACTAACTTTGAGGTTTCATATTTTTTCTTTATTTTATCCATTCTAATAACCCGACTCCTTTGCCTCTCCAACCTTCATCCCATTCACATTTACTTCCTCATTATACCTTCTCTATGACATTCTGAAGATCAAGTAATTCATTTTCTCTACCAAAAGTCATTATATTTGAGTCAGTTCAGACAATGAAGTTTCAGTATTCCTTTTGGGATACATTTTAGCAGAGTCTGTTCAATCAGTTTTTAGTTTTAAAACGTCCTTCTTAAATCCAACTGAATTTCACTGTGTTGTAGTATGTAATTTAATATGTAGATTTGTAAGAAATCGATGCCAGAAGTTTGGATGCTAGGTCAATCTCTATCACATTTTCAGGAAGGAAACCTGGAACAATTCACATAATATTTCACTCACTTATAAAATGGAACAAAAATTATTTTTAAAATACTTTTTAAGAATTTATTGATTTTTAAAGAAAGAGAGGTGGGAATGGGGGAGAGAGACAGACAGACAGACAGACAAACATAGGTTTGTTGTTCCACATATTTATGCATCACTGGCTACTTCTTATATCAGCCTGACCAGGGATCCGCCCCTCAGCCTCGGCATATGGGGACAATGTTCTAACCAACTGAACTACTTGGTGGGAATGGGAACACAAATTATAATAATCACTACCTTATTTTCCTTTAAAGGTTATTGTACAGCTATACATAAACATAAATTTTTAGTTACTTAGTATTTGATAAAATTATATCAAATTATTATTATGCTATGTTCACTTATAGATTCCTTAAAATCATCTGGTTGCACAGTTCTTTTCTTCTATGTTAAATCAGAACCACAACGTCCATGATATTTATTAAATGCATTATTGTTTGCTTGCTTACAGTCATGTTCACTGGCTTCCCTTATAACTTGCCTTAAAGACAAGCTGTTTGTCTTGGCCACTTTTGAATTTCCTACTGGTTCCCAAGGTTAAGAACACATGGCTCGCTATCGCCTCTGAAAAAGTGTCACTATTTACAGCAAATGTAATTCAAAATATATTAATAGATTCCCATTTATTTTCTGCAGCTAAATGGCTTCTGTCTCAAAGAGACCTGCATGTATTTTTCTGAATTTATTGTTAAGGAGTAGCAAATGACAGAAACCAGTAACTCACAGAGATATCCATCAAATAATTATTAAAGATCACTCCATGCCCAGTAACAGAGCAATTCTTAGAAGACTGAGATTACAGACAACTCTCAAATAATCATGCCAGTAAAATAAGCCCTGTAAAGCTGTCACAAATCAGGGCATGGGTAGACTCTGCCAATTGGGCACCAATTCATAGTACTTATTCACATCTCCTTCTAAACTGCTAATTAAACCTAATACATTTGTAATTGCAGAAATCAACTTTTGTGGTGTATTTGAGATAATTTTCAGAACACAGTACAAAACACCGCAATTATAATATAATTCAAACATAAAGGGATGAAGGGACTTAACAGGGATCAAGCCATCATGAAGCACCTCTCATGTCAGAAACAAATGAATTTTACACTTATTCACACACAAAGAGAGAAGGACCCAAAAAGAGCAATATAACATGAAGAGGACAATCTATCAAAAAGGTTTACTAGAACAATGAAATATTACCCTTATCAAGTATATAAAAATAAATTATAAAAAATAAGGGAAAATTAAACTAATAAACTTATACTTTTATCATACATTAGTGCTAATCTGAGGGTTCTACATCTTAATTTGCTTTATAGAATCATTCTGAAGAGGATACTATTACCTGCATTTTATAGCTGATAAAGATGAGAAGATACATAAAATTGCAGTTAATACCTGACAATACTAAGTGTTCAATACATAGTAGCTACCATTATTTATTATTCCTGTTTTGTTGCTATTAGCTCTGAAGACCTATATTTGCATAACTGCATTCAAAGTCTTAAAAACCTATTATAGCCATTATAATAATTTCTATTTTAAAATTTCTTTAAGTTGATAAAATGTAGTTTTTGTTTTATATGTCACGTAAGTACTAATTTATTATGTAGCTTTGGGCAAATCACTGATCTCATCTCGTTGTCTAAGTCAGGCAATGATTCATTCCCTACCTACTTTCAGGGGAGATTCCCCATGGTATTTATATGAAAAACCTATTAAAAAACAATACATTTTATATAATTTTGTGTAAAGCCATATTTTATTTCATCAATTAGAACCACTATAAATTGTGGTGTAACATAAATGTTGATACTTAGAGTTTCAAGGGAAATAATCAAGTGTTCATATTATAAAAATCTGAAAGAGGCTAGTGGACCTTTTTCCTTCAGAATACTAGCATAATAGTCAATATCCTGAGTTTCATTGCATGTCACTTAGCTTAAAGTCACAGAACCTATTGAATTTGAAGTGTAGATGTACAGTATCCCTGTAATAGGGTAAAAATTAATCTCAGGTACTTTATTCACTGGTTAAACTTAATAGTTATATTTCATATGCTTCAATTTCATTGCTAGTACATTCTGTGTGCACCTGCACACGTATCTATGGCATCCTTCTGCCACAATTGGGGAGGTGCATCACTCAATGGAATAACGTATGTGTACAAAAAAAGAGAGTTAGAAGCCTGTTTCCGGAGTTGGTCCAGAGACTTTCAAAGATTGTGGTAACAAAGCAATTAACTTTTTAATTATGCAAATTATTCAGTAAAGCAAGTACTAAAAGATGTTTAAACACTGTAATACTTTTAATATTGTCTCAATAATGTTGGCAATTACAAAATAAGCAAAATGTTTCGGCTTAGTATGCAAACTTAGTGGGGTTTTATTTCTCATTTTCCCTCTCTATAGGCTAAATATAGGAAAAAGACTTCCATACACATATCACTACCTTCACAACTACTGGACTGTGTTAAATACCATAATTTTTATAATATATGACCACGTTAGAAAATATCTTAGCTATTTCGAGACTTGGGCGCACATTTTAACAATAATACAAGTCCCCTTGCCTCTCTAGGGAATAATTATTTTAATTATGGCTATTATTAGTTGATCTGCATTATTGAACTTGCTCAAACTTGCTTAAGAAGTTTCTTTACATACAATAACAAATTAAAATATATATTTTGTTAATAAAATCACTAGAATAAATGACTAAAAGGGCATATATGCCATCTGCACAGAAGAATTTCCAGTTCACTTATGCTCAAGTATTATTATGTCTAACTACATTTTCTTGTGGTCAGGAGAAGACATTCCTTACAAAAGTAGGTTGATGACTCAATTGGTGCTAGCATTTAATTTATTGTAATTTGTTTTTCATTCTAAAATAATAATATTTTTATTTGACATAGAATCACTTCATTTACTTGGAAACACACATGAAGAAAAGATTATGCATATTTCAATGTAGGATAAAGTAAAAAATAATATTTTTTCACTGAGAAGCTGTCATATTAACTTGCTAATAATTGACCTAGTTATTGAGTGAAAACTCCTGTCTGCTCTGCTGTTCATATGTAATTGTAATTCATATATACATATATATATATATATATGTATATATAAACGTGACAATTCATATATATGGCAATTCCTATGTATAGCTATATATATGTGAAAGTCATGTGTATATATGTGTACATACACACACAAATACACACACATATATACACACACATAGCACTAAGGGCACTGTGCTAAGAACTTCCATCAGTGCTAAGGCCTTTGTTTCCTTCCTTGGGAAGAAGGCATGGCATTTCTGAAGCAGCAAAGGGAGTTCTCTTGCCTCAATAAGGGAGAAAATAACGGGACATAATATAGCACATGGAGAGATGCCTGCCTCTGAGCCTTTTTCATTTTAGCTGCTTGAGAAATATTGCTACCTGTTATTGCTCAGACACACATCTTTCTACATGAGGGCTATGCCAAAGAGCAAAAGGATCCATTGTAATATTTTTTTGCACTTCATTTGGCTAGTGTCCTTATTGATTGGACTTTATGAACTATCTACATGTACCTGTTATGCCTTCTTAAACAATTTGAGGGCAAATGTTTTATTTGCTAGCTCAGCATGTGGAAAATAAGACCTCTCAGTTACTGTATATTTTGGATGCTCATTCTGAAATTTATGAACAAACTGTAACATCTAGCATCATTCATCTGGGAAACACACACTCCCATATGCGCACACGCACATGGATATGTCCGCACGCACCATTTTAACGGGCTGGGCTGAAAAGGCTACAGCACGTCGCAAAACTAATTTGAGAAAGAAATTATGCCTTCAGAAATATTTTATTTTGGAGATGTTTCATTAAGTTAAAGTCAATAGTTTCATCAATTGCAAACTTGACAGACTCTCATCATATAGAGACTTAACATCATAAAGATAAGTAATCTTTTGTATATTAAAGTAGGCTTTGTTAAATTGCAAATAGAAAATTCGTGGCCCATGTGCTTTTAACATTTGGATCACTTCTCTTATTAATTAACATGCCTACCAGGAATCCAATATAATCCTTTAAGTAAAACACTAATAAAACAGACTGTATGGTTAACTTAAGGCTGTAGTTTTCAAATGCCTTCTACTGCCCCCCCGCCAGAAGAACAACATGTACACTTACACTTTTGCAGAATAGACTTATGGCATTGTGGTTTGTGTTAAACTAGCTATATAAGTATTTGACATATTGCTTCAAGATTATTTCACTGGATTGCTCCAGTATTTCATCATTTCAAAGTATCTTTTACACCTAAAGGTCTGTTTTTCCTTACAAGGAATTTTCATTTTTAATATCAGCCTAAAATTCCCTAGGAGCACGTAGGCTTAGCAGTGCTGACATGTAACGACAGGCCTCAACAAGAACCCCTGCGCCCCGAGACTAATGCTGGCGGAGTTGGTATTTCAAGTTTCTATTAAAAATGTATGGTAATCTGATGTTAATGTACCAGTTATTTATAATAACAGTTTCGGTATCGTGGTATATTAAGCTTTTCATGCTCTTTCTCTCTGCACTGGAAGCCAGCCATCACTCCGTTTCTGGCTTCTGCATAATGAAGTCCTTCTATTACTTGTAATAAACCTTCATGGAGGCAATCTGAGATAGAAACTACCGATAGCTGAATTTTCTTTAATAGTGACTGGTATTCTTGTGAGACTTACGCATATTTATTTTCTTTTAGAATTTAGGGTTTTATGTTGAAAGAGTATTTATTTACTTATTTATATCATTGCACAGTCTCTCTACTCTGACTAAGAAAATTGCTCCATAAAATACTTGGTAATGTAAATGTGAGAATGAAAGTTATATATCTGGTAATTTATTAAATTTATGGCTTGTAAGAACATGACTGTCTCCATAAAAGAATCTAATATGCACATTGGAGAATATTCTAGTAATGCCTTGTAAAAATGGGATGCTGTTGTAATTTGAAATCTCAAAAGCATGAACCACTGTAGAAGTAAGCCTTTGGCATTTCTTATCATTCGTGGTCTAGCTTTGCAAATCTAAATTTGATGTAAGAAAATTTAGAATACACATTTATTTTGAAAAAACATGCTCCTACACAGAATGTGACATTCCATGGGCATACCTGCTTTTGATGTATTACCTTACACATTTCTTTTATTGGGGAAAAATGGAAGGGTCAATTCAGAGTATGAAGTTCAATAGGGTTCGTGTTAGAAGAAAAACAGAGCAAAGCTGGTGAGCACAGGCCTGCAATTTAAGAGCAGGGAACTCCCCAGAATGAGGAACATTGATGTGTAGGCAAGAGGGGCTCAGGGCTATGACAATGCTTTGAAACTGCATTTGACTTTGCAACGTGTATTTAACTTTTCTTCATCTCCCAGGGATTAAACTTTAAAAGTTTTAGTTCACATTTTAAAGAGTGGATTTTTTGGCCTTGAACTTTTCAGAAGTTTCTATCATCACACTTTCTGAATTAACTTTGATCAAAACTCTATTGAGAAATTGTGTATATAGTTGATAAAGTATTAATTTAAAAGTGATTTCAGGATTCTTCTTATAATAAATCCTCATTAATTGATTAATATTTAAAAAACTTAAAAGACTTAGTTACACAATATAAAATTATGTAAAATCATATTTTATAAACATAAAATATACAAGAGCAAAATACAAAAGCATATTTTGAGCACCTTGTACAAAAAAGAGTATACTAAAACCAAGATGTAATTCATTTCTATGTAATATTCTCAAAATAAACTTAGCCATTATTTTTTACAATGAAATTCACATGGCATGTGGCTTACATTCCAGTCCCCCTCCAACTCAGGAAATGTATTATTTAACTGAACTATAAAAGAGCATATATGTTGGGGGTGAGACAAGAACAAGTTCTTCCCATATATTAGCGGGCCCATATGCTGTTTATTATATTTGATGCTAGTCAACCAATTCTGACAGCTGATTGAAATGAAAAGAAATCAGCAATTTCGTGGAAGTACGGCAACATGTACACATGTACCACTCGGATGCAGTTTTATCATCTGTCAGATTTCTCAAGAGCATGCCATATTTTTCAGGCTTGAAATAAAACATGATGAATTCACACATACATAATGAAATAAGATATGTGCTTGGAGGGAATAGCATTACCCAAAGTTGACATTTTAGTTCATGCAATTTAAATGACAGTGTTGAAAAAGGTATTTTCAAGTATTAACTGAATTCCAACTCAGAGCACTTGCTTATCTCTCTGGTTGTACATGAGTAGGTTGGGAAGAAAATAATGCAAAAATGAAAGTTTTACTTAGAGTCTGAAATGTTTTATAGTCAAAGAACAACTTTTTAAAAGTAAATTAAAATTCATTAACTAAGAACAGTATGAAAGTATCTCAAATGAAGGATAAAGTGAACAGACTGTTTTACTTTCCTTCTATTCTATGTATCTGTGAGTAATCATTCTTTGAGCTTTCAAAACTATACATAACAGTTCAGAGTGGAGTTATTTTGACTTTACAAAGGAAATCATTTTAAACACGAAGTGTTTAAATCTAGTTAAACATGAAACGGCTTTGCGTAGCTTCTGCTAATTATATTTAAGGCTGAGGCGTTTTTGACAAAAACATGTTTCACAATTGCGAGTAGATTATTACATTTCTGTGCCTAAGTCCACTCAGAATTGAAAACTGTTGTTTGACTTGACTAACTTAGAATATGGTAATTGATACTAAAAGAAGAGAGTAAGAAAAATTGTAAAGAAAACAGAAACTTCAAATGAAGAGCCTGTGAGTAAACTGTGCTCTAAGGATGGTTGAACAGGGAAATTTTATTCTAGAATTATCACCATAAGTTGATTACTATGTCCTGTCTTCACATGTGTGCACACATACATGAGAGTAGAAAACGAAGATAAAAATTATCATCTAATATTGAATTTCCACCATTAGGACATAGGAGGTTCAGTCCTAGGTGATGAGTGCTAAGTGGGGTTGGAGCCTGGTCTATTGGATATATAGAGCCTTACTCCATGTCTACAAAGTCAGGATGGGAGTGGTTATACACTGAAGAGCTTGGTTTCATGTTTATGATATGTAATTTTTACAACAGAGTTCTCTTGAAAATAATTCTAAGAATTATTTGGATGTGCACTGGGTAGAATGGAGGCCTGTATTTATTTATTCAATATCTTACCTACTGGACTTCATGCTACATGAGGATGGAAATCATGTTTTCATGTTTATTGTATCTCCACCTTCTAGGGTAGTGCTTGGCACATGCTCAGTGCATACTTGTGGAATTAATTCAAGATTAAGTTAATATCCATCCATTGTCCATCTGCAATTTCCACCTTGGCTTTTATGCTTTATTTTTCTTTGCTTGCTCTTTTGATAACTTAGTCTAAGTAGAGTTGGAGGTGGAGAAATAAGTCAAAATGATTGATTACTGCATTCTATACAATAAAATGAATAGGTAAATTCTAAACTCTGTGGAGGATTGCAAACTTTCTCACTTAAAATTCATACTGCTATAGCAAGTGTTTGTATATAAGACAGAATATTTATTATATTTAATAAAATTGTAAACCTGGGCTTTGATGAAGAGTGTATTTTATATTTCAAAACTGTGCTTCTCTACTAAGTATATTTTTATCCTCTGTGTCCTAATTGACAGAACCAAGGTGTAACAACAACAACAAAAAATCTTAATATTGTAGTTGAGAAGTACTTCTTTTCAACATTCTATTTATGAAGGTCCTTGAGGATCAAAGATACCATATGGTGGTACACACCTAATATTGGGGGAAATCATTACATTCTCTGCATACCACACTCTTAATAAAATTATTTTCTAGATAATTTGACATTGATTAGTAAACTTGATGAGTCTGCTTATTTTTAATTTCATTTTGAGAACATCATAGTTGTTAATTCAAGAACTTAATACATTGCCCATATGGAGTTAAAGATATATTTATACTGTATTCATTCATTCATTGATATTTGGAGTCTGATTTAAGGGGAAAAAAGCTGGAAGATTCAGGTCATAGAAACCTGTACAGGCTGTGGAAGAAGTTGGTTAAATTTTTGTCTTTAAGTTTTTTACCATCCATGTTATTCTTTACACATTTCATTCTATATTTATAAAGATTCTTGAATATGTTTTTCTAAAGTTATAGTCTGTTTTGTTTTCCTGAAAGAGGGTGAGATGGCACTGGGTGGAAATGAAGATTCGAAATGGATCTTCTAAAGCCTGTGAAAGTGTTTGCTTCAGAGTCTCTAAGGTAGTTTATTTTATATTATCATATTTATGTTTTTTAAATTACTCATATCCACTTTAACCTCCACATCGATTCTAATTTATCCGTCTTTGCACTCTTGTTTACATCGTCCATCCTCGCCCCCGCCTCGCTGTATTCTATTTTCTCAGCCTGAAAAACAATTCAGTTTCTTTAAATAAATATTTCTTAAAAAAAATTACTGAGTGTTTATTGCCACATGTGTAAATAATTTACACATTTTATCTCACTTAACCCTCACAACACTATTAATATGTAGGTTTTATTATTTAACAAAAGAGCAAATAGAAGCTCACAGACCTTAGGTGCTTTGCTCAAAGTCATGCAGCCCATGAGTGACTGAGATGGGGTCTGAGGATAATCTGTCAGCGTAACAAACAATGCGTTCTTTCTATTACATCATGCTGTGTCTAGCCATGGCACCCTTCTCTCCCTGGAATGGGCTCAACCGCTTTTCATTTCTTTCCTTCTCTTTTCTCGTTTTTTCTTTTCTTTTCCCCTCCTTCCTTCCTTTCTTTCTTTCTTTGTTCAATTACAGTTATCCCAATTCCCTCCCTGTTGCTCTCCCCTGCCCTTCCCACCCCCTCCCTCACTCAATCTCCACTGTGTTGTCCATTACCATGGGTCCTTTGTACATGTTCCTGGACTAAACCCTCCCCTTCTTTCCCGCTTTGTCCCTCTTCTCCCACCCTCTGGTCACTGTCCGTTTGTTCCTTATTTCCATGTCTCTGGTTCTGTTTTGCTCATTTGTTTGTTCTGTTCTTAGGTTCCATTTATAGGTGAGATCATATAGTATTTGTCTTTTTGCCACCTGGTTTATTTCTCTTAGGATAATGCTCTCCAGATCCATCCATGCTGTCACAAAGGGTAGGAGTTCTTCTTTCTTTCTGCTGCATGGTATTCCATCTTGTAAGTGAGCCACAGTTTTTTGATCCACTCATTTACTGATGGGCACTTAATCTGTTTCCAGCACTTGGCTTATGTAAATAACGCTGCTGTGAACATTGGGGTGCATAGGTTCTTCTGAATGGGTGTTTCAGGATTCTTAGGGAATAATCCCAGCAGTGGAATTGCTGGGTCAAAACACAGATCCACTTTTAGTTTTCTGAGGAAATTCCATACTGTTTTCCACAGTGACTGTACCAGTCTGCATTCCCACCAACAGTACACAAGGGTTCCCTTTTCTCCACAACCTCAACAGGAGTCATTTGTTGATTTGTTTTTGATGGCCATTCTGACTGCTGTGAAGTGGTATCTCATTGTGGTTTTAATGTGCATCTCTCTGATGGCTAGTGATGCTGAGCATCCTTTCGTATGTCTCTGGGCCCTCTGTATGTCCCCCTTGAAGAAGTGTCTGTTCAGGGCCTTTTCATCTGCATCTCTTTCGATTGTTTCTTTGAAGTTCACTCCAGGTATCACCTCTTCTGTGGTGCCCTTGCTGACACTCTTTTTCTTAGCTCTTTGCATATCCCGTGTCTGTTTCAGTTCATAGTATAGTATCACTCTTCTGCCTACTTATTTATGTCAGCATGAAATGAATTTGTTATGGCTGTTTTCAAATACCTTTGCAGTTATTTTTAAGGTGCCTTAATTTTTATTTGAATATGATGAATATCAATGATGATATACCCCACATAGAAACAAAGGGCTTTGGGCCCTCTGTAGTTTTCAAAAATTCAAAGAAGTCCTTGTTTGAGGAGTGCTAGCTAAAGCAGTATTTAACACAGAGTTTTACACAGACTGAGCACTCATTGAATATTTGATGAACAAACTTGAATAATGAGATCACAACCTTTAGTTGCAGACTCTAAATGTGCTGTCTGACAATGTAGTCTTTCCATAGTTTCATACATTTACTCAAATAATTACAAGTTAAGAAGGGAGCGAGCAAAACACCTACTAAAACATACTTTTAAACATAGTAAATTTAGAATATTAATTATATCAATTGAGTAAAATGATATAAGAATTAATGTAAAAATTCTAAGTGAATATTATACAATTAATTAGTCAACAACAAACCAGGTACTGCGGTAGGCTGTTACTTTTTATAAAGGCACAGTGGGTCATGCTATTAGGTTATTAATTATGAGATTTTTAGAAGGATTTGTGAAACATTAAAAACTTGAAAATAATTAAGCAAAATGTAGATTTGTTAGAAACTTTATAAAATGTTTTCAATGTATCTAAATCTTGAAATTTTAATAGAATTTTCAGAAAAAAATGCTCAAACTTCAAATTTGTATGTGGCAACATTTTAACTGTCATTATGAAATTTGATTTTTAGGAAATAGTCTGTAATAGTAAATGAAATTTGTGAATAACTTTACTTAAAGAGAAAAGACAAAGGTATTTTATGATTTACTTGAATTAAGAAATTTTAAGCATCATTACTAGCATTACTATATTTTACTTAAAATTTATAAATTTATCAAACCCAATTAACATATAATTTGGCATTGGTAGCTGAAGTATACAATTAAATCCTTTTTATACTGTTCACTAATTTCCTCATTGTGCAGTGATCTTACTAAAGATGGTATCTGGTAATATTAAACACTTAGTAGATTTTATTGCCATTAACCTATGTGATTTATGCCTTTAATTCGCCTTTACATTTTAAGAATGCAAATGATAATACAGGATGCTCGATACCATAACACTTGCTAAAAGAGAGTTGAATAAAGGATTAATAACTATTCTTTCATGTTAAGTCAGTTGTAATCCTTATTGATTGAAAAAGCTTCAGGTGGTGCCTACAACAATGATTTTTTTTTCTTTGCCTTGTATTTTCTTCTCTTTTTCTTCCCATGGTCTCAGTAGTTAAGTCCTGACCAATAATCTTGTTTAAGACGAAGGCATATATGATTGTATGTTTTAACACTTAAAAATACTATCTGTTCTTCGTTGACAGCAAGTGAAATGGGTGATGGCATATCTACACTAAAGTGATTTCCTGAGTGCTACAAGGACATGTAGCATTCCATCCTCTGCAAAGATTTCCAATTCCACCTCTCCCCGCTCCCTCCAGAGCCCATCTTTCTTCATCCTTCATGCCACAGTTAGCACAAACAGGCCAGCCCCTCCGCACACCAGCCTTGCCCATACATACTAAGACACTAGCATTGATTATGAAAATGCGCTTTTTGATCATTATCCAGCCACCATTGGCAAGAGGGGAATGAAAGAATCCGAACCACGCCATTCGTTGCCTGGAGAATGGTCTCTCCAGAAGAATGTATCGGCCTGTTCCTGTTCACAGGAGTCCTGGGTAAGAATGTGACCCAGACTTAGAGCTAAAAATACCTGTTTTCTAACTGTTACAGAAACTTTACTTTAAAGAAGGGCCTCCCAAATAGGATAAGGAAAACAATACTGTTATCAGGAATGCGTCTGGCATATAGTAGCAGCCTTTTGTCATGTATCCTTTCCCAGAAACATCAGGTTTCAGTAACAGTTTACTGATATCAGCAGAGGACAGCAGTCCCACTGCCTAATTCATCTGTAGGACCATAAATTGCCTGATGTGCCTCTTCTGCCCTCGCCGTGTGTCCTGCTGGTCCTCTCATCACGCAATTCCGATTGGACAAACTTCAGGCTTGCCAGCACTCAATAACCTCCTCCGCACCACACCGCATTAAGCTGCGTCAGCTTCTCTTTCTGCAAACGATTCCTTTCTTCCAGCCTTTATGTGTCTCTTAAGCAGTCGTTAAAAACCAACTCAGTATCTCTCTTGTCAAAGTTTACTCCCCTTAGCTATTATTGCCTTTAACTTGCAAGCACTCCAGTATTTGACTCTTACTTTTACCCCACCTAAAGATTGTGTTCCTTGAGAATACCAAGTAAGCCTTTAGTTTACTACCTAAATTGGGTCCTCTGTGCTTGTTTCACTGAATCACACAGCTAATGTCTTAATATCAGTATTACTATCTTGAACATACATCTAAAAAGAATAAAAGAGGCTAGATGAGGCAGACTTTACAATGGGCAACCCGTTTTCATGTTTCTACTACCTGATGGGGAATGTCCAGTTCCTGTCCTTTCAGAAAACCAATCTCATTACAAAGCCTTTATTGTCAATGCTGTTCAATAATAATCACAGATTATCTTTCCATCTGCTTTTTATTTTCATGTATCATACAGTCCATTTTTCCTTTTTTATCTAGGTGAAAATCTAGTTCATGTCATTGTTTGTAAGCCAATTTCTGCCAAATACTCCTTTAGTACCAAGGAGTATTGTATTATTCTGATCATTCAAATATGAAAAAAAAAGTTTTTACTTTTGTTTCCCTTAATTCATAGTTATATTCTCTACTCTATGAATTTATGACTCTTTTTTAAAAATATTTTATTTATTTATTTTAGATAGAGGGGAAGGGAAGGAGAAAGAGAGAGAGAGAAACATCAGTGTGTGGTTGCCTCTCATGTATCCCCTACTGGGGACCTGGCCTGCAACCCAAGCATGTGCCCTGACTGGGAATCGAACCAGCAACCCTTTGGTTCGCAGGCCACTGAAGCATACCAGCCAAGGCTGAATTTATGACTCTTTAAAATTTCAGTTTAATTATTGTAGTTATCAGTCTATGTTATTTCAGTTATTTATAAGCTCCTTTGTTTATAGAACCACTTTATATTGCTTGTTGTTTCTTGATAAGTTACACTATTAGTCTTCTTCTATGTTTTTTCTCCTAAGTAAACCTTTGGTTACTTTTGTATTTCTCACAGTGCAGTGTTAATGTCGAAGTATATTACTTCATAATAATATACCCTTCCTAAGGTCAAAAGAATAATTTACTATATATAAAAAATCCATAAACTTTTATGAATCAACATACAAAAAAATACCATATTCCATGCAAATATCTTGCCACAAATTAGGAGCACGTGGATTCCTTTGTTCTGTTTTGTGAAACTCCCACATTTGATTCTTCCAAAGATGAAATGCTGATCCCAAAATAATCACTGAGGAATATTTAAATTTAGGAATCATGAGATTTAGTATTTTAACTTCAATATTGCTGAAATATATAGGCTTTAATTTTGGAAAGGGATTTAAATTTTAAAATATGTGTAACAATAATTAATATTTTAAATGAAATACAAAATAAAACATGCATAAGGAAAAAAGCTACAAAATTATATTCAATAATATCAGAAGAAATTAAGTTTGCTACTTGATTTTGTTTTCTGTAATTCAGCAGGCCTAGATACTGATTATGCCCTCAAAAAATTTTTGATGCTAATTTTATGATAACCAGTTAGTTTGCAAATTTCTCATTTCAAGGACTGACTAATACTGTTGCCTAAGCGTTAGTTGAGTCATTTTATTTTAAATGGAGATGATAGCTAATAGTAAGCAATGTGTCAAAGACAAGAGAAGTTGAGAAAGCTTTGAGACACCCTGTCTAAACAGGATTAGGCAAGACCAAAAGGATTATCATGCTCCAAACCCCAAAGATTTTTGTGATAGCTGCTTTCCTAAACATCGGGATTAAAGTTTTAAATCTCATTCAGAAACAGGAATGCAAACAGGCATTCAAGAAAATCCCTGTCTTTAGATAAAACTTCAAGAATTCCCTGCCCTTTTGTAAATAACACAGTGAGAAACGTATTGGTGATGGGGTCAAAAACATTTTTTCCATAAAGGAAAATTATTTTTCTATTTTTATTTTTTACAATACATGTTTTACTACTTTTTAAATTAAGACTTTAGGGGAAGGTTTTTTAACATTTTTTCTTTATTTTTAAGATTTTATTTATTTAGTTTTAGACAGAAGGGAAGGTAGAGAGAAAGAGAGGGAGAGAAACATCAATATGTGGTTGCCTGTCACATGGCCCTCACTGGGGACCTGGCCTGCAACCCAGGCATGTGCCCTGAATGGGAATCAAACCAGCGGCCCTTTGGTTCAAAGCCCCACGCTAAATCCACTGAGCTTCACCAGCCGGGGCATTTTCAGGGGAATTCTGATTCACAACAAAATTGAGAGCAGACGCAGGCATTTCACATACGCCCCCTCCCTCCATACAGGTGTAGACTCTTCCACATTGGGATACTGCTTTTCTTCTCCATAGAATGTGCATAGATTTTTGTAAGTTTCTCTCTACTATATATAAAAGCTTCTTTAAATAATGTGAAAAGTCATTTTATATTTAGTTTTTATTTAAGTATAAATATGCAAAATTAAAGATTTCTTAAAAAACAAATACTAAAAGCAAAATTGGTAGCAGTATTTGGTTATCTGGTTTGGTATTATTCATATAGTGATATCATTAAACCTATTACTATTAAAATTTAGATAACTATTATTATTAAATATTTATTAAACACTTTCATTTTATTCTTTCCATATAATCCTGTATACTTTATTTTTAAAAATACATATAGTCCAGATTAAACTATGTATATAAAAATACAGTTAAAACATGAAGCTTTTACATCTTGTATTGGTTTGTCCTTTTGCAGTGTATAAGGAGTCTACTAAATTTAATTCTTCCTTATTAACAAGTTGAAGTTTTTTTGATATCAAAACTATATGCCCTGAGGAGACTGTAAAAAAGAAGGTGCGTTGTGAGCCAGTTATATGGCAATCAGGTAGAAGCCATTAGAGGAAATGATATTAATACTCTGTGTATTGGTGAAAGGTGCATATGCATATGTCCAGGTGATATTAATTATCCTATAGTTTTTCTTAAATCTGTTGTAAAAAAAATAATCTATACCCACATATTAAAGTCCTGCCTTATGCTACCCTGTCTAGTCAAAAAGCAAGAATAAAATGGTAGCTCACTGTGTGTCACAGCCCCCCGGCTCTCTAGTCTTGGAAGATTCACATTGTGAGAATATTCAGATTACTCCTTTCAAAATACTTAACTTCTTTAAATTATCTTTGAAATTGATATACATTTGAAAAAAGAAAAAGCAAGCTCAGGGTTTTGGAAATTGTTTTATTGGCGAGTTCTATGGATGGACACCATTGTGGAGGGGCTGCTGATTTTCCCTTTACGTATTTCCCCATCTCCCTTCCCCAGGTGTTGCTGCCATCACTACCTTTCCCTTCCTTCCCTTTCCTCATGGCAAGACGCTTGGAAGAAGAGTGCTGTTAAGGCCTCTCCATTAATCAACAGGTATGACGGTTCTCATGAAGCAGTGCAGCTGTCCCTCATCTGCGCTCTCTATTAAGAGTCTGTCTCTTTTACATTTAGAAGATGTGTTTATCCACTACAGAGCCCACTGATTTGGAAGAATTGTCCAACCCGAGTACATCTCTACATGCTTCAGCATGCTCTGCAGTTCATAATTCCCTGCAGTTGTAGATGTATTTTTTAAATATAAAGAGTACAGATAATTAGTACTTTTTCAGAGAAAGGTACTATGATGTTTTCTCAACTAATTACATACGAAAGAAAGGGATGTTTGTTTAATATACCACTTTCAACCTCCTTCAAATACTTGTTATGTAACCTACCTTTGAAAATATAAAATCAGCCCTTTTGTGAATTTTAACTCAAATGTAATTATTATAACATTTAGATTTTTACTTATTTGGTTATAGAAAATTAGGTATAAGCCTGTTCTAATAAATCTAAATACCCGACAAAGCCATGCCATTCAGATGTGGGAGCTGAATGTATGCTAATCTTTTCTGCAGCACTTTCCTGAATTCAGCTGGTGGCATTTGAGGAGGATAGAGGACTGTTCCCTTCAGCAGTCCCCACATTACCTCTTTCGGGCTGCTACATTTTCAAAGGAGCTAGTCCCCCAGGGCTCAAACTCCAGCAGTCATAACCTATAAAACATAAACACTCAGTCATCACAGGGAAACACCCGCATTCTTGATTTCCCCTTTCACTAGAAAAACTGGTCCTTCTAGCTCCTGTTGGGGCTTGTTGTGAGGATTTATCAGGCTCTGCATTACATCCTTGTGACTCAGAATCTTTGAGACTTGTGACTAGAACACTGCCTTTGGGCTAGGGTAATTATTGGCAGACATTAAAAAAAAAAAAACAGCGAGTGTGTCTATAGGGGTGCATGTGTGTGGTAGTATTTTTTGTGTTTTTTTTAAATGATAGCTTAATTAAGATTTGTCTGTGTACAGAAAAGAAGCAACGTATTTTGATTTACACGCATTTTCATTGATCAACCATTAACCATTAAAGACTGGACAATTATTCTTCATTAAGGAGTATGTGGTCTCTTATCCAATGAAGCTCTGAAATTATGGGTTGTGCTTCATGACTCTATTTCTACTCATGTTTCTATTCGATACATTATGCTTTGCTGTGGATGCGCACTATGCTCTGGCCTCTGCATCTTTCTCCATTGTTACAATCTGTCATATCCACAGGCCTTTGCATAGTCGGGTCCCTCCATCTGGAGAGTCTGGGTCTGTTTGGAATACTTTACCACACTAATAATAGCAAACGTGTACTGAGGGTTTACTCTGTGTCGGGCACAATGTTAGTGAGCTTAATCTCCACTTTCTTAATTCATTCACACAAGGGAACCTTGAGTTAGAAATTATTATTAGCCATATTTAATAGAGGATAATAATTTCATCCTATCTTTCATGAACTCTTCTGTATCCACAGTGTTTGTTACTCACTCATCACTGAACAAATGACTGAATGTTGGCAAAACAGTCATTTGTCCTTTTCACCCTTTTACAGACCTTTCTCCTGGCCTATATTTTCCTCTACTCTGTTTTAATTCCCCTTAACTTGTGACTCTTGACTCTTATTTGCCTCACTTATGACTCAATATATTTTATCATAAAAATAATTCATTAGTTCCCCCAAATTTAGGCCTTGTAATTAAAAACCAAGTAAGTCTAAAATTGTTGCATATGCAGCAAAAAGATAATTTAAATTTTATAAAATTTATTAAATCCAATCATACAAAAAAAGCATAGGTATGCTTATATTTCATATGGAAATAAGGGAATTAAACCAAAATGTTATACATTTTTGAGGAACGGTAATCAGAAAAAATATTTTTACATTATTGGCAAATAAAGGAAATGCACACCATATTTTAAAAAATCTTACCGTTTTACAAACAAGAAAAATATAAGTGGAAAAGTAAAATATAGATGAGAAGAAAAGGACAAACTGTGAAGAACAAATAACCTTTGAGAAAAAAGAAACAAAGATTTTGGAAAAGTGAATAAATAGAAAAGCAATAAGAAAATGCAAAGAGCCCTGGCTGGTGTGGCTCAGTGGATTGAGCACGGACTGCGAACCAAAGGGTCGCCGGTTCGATTTCCAGTCAGGGTACATGCCTGGGTTGCAGGCCAGGTTCCCAGTGGGGGCTACATGAGAGGCAGCCACACATTGATGTTTCTCTCTCCCTCACTTTCTCCCTCTCTTCCCCTCTGCCTAAAAATAAATAAATAAGGTCTTAAAAAAAATGCAAAGACACAATTGAAGTCCATGGATACTGTGAAGACTTTAAAAGAATATGAAATAAAACTTGGATGGAAAAAAATCAATGTAGCTAGAAAAAATAATTTTATTTATGAATTCATATTTCCATTACTCTTAGAAAAACCTTTGAGGTAAAATGACTGTGTGGAGAAAGGGCAAGTTAAGATATGTTGATTTGTGTATACTATATTTTTCTAGGACCTTTTTTCTGTGGAAACAGTGCTTTTGAGAGCAAGATAAGAACTTAAGCATTAATTTGGAGTTCTGGGTTTAGAATTAAAAGGGTACTGAGAGAATACAGTTGAGGCAGGGCTTGATGGAAAATTAAGACACAAGTCAAAATATCTCTTCCCACTATACTCTCTACAGCGTAAACATAGAATCAATCAATCAATCTATGAATATAAGGAAGCATTTAATATCTGTTTTTTGTGTGGAGTATGTGGAGCATAGGACAGATGTTTGTTCCATTAGTCATGGAATTTTGAGACCTGGTAGAGAGATATGGTCAACCAATCCAGTCTTAGATTGTGTATGTATCTCTCATCACCATCACAAGAATTCCTGCTGGAATAATTCTATCGACACAAACAGCAGAAGTAGCTCACTGAGTTTGGGAACATCTTTAACTTCCTAGCTTTTCCTTATATTGGATCAAAATCTGCCTTTCTGTAACTTGAATCCATTTATCCTGGGTTTTCCCTTTGGGGAGATACAAAATAAGTTCTATTCCTTTCCAAATAAAAGTTCTTCCAAAACCTAAATTCAGAAAGACACTCTGCCATGATGTCTAGATATACAGTGCCACTCAGTACACTCCTTTCTGAGTTAACTGTCCCAGTCTCTCTAGTTGCTCCGTGTTACTTGGTTGCCAATCCGTTTAGCATTTCATTCAGAGCAAGATGCGTTTTCATGAAGCAAGGAATTCAGGATGGGCTTCCCTAGTTTATATTCTTATAATTAGTCAGTTGAAGAATCCCAAAATTCCATTTAGAGAAAGGGGAGAAAAGTACAGTTTAAAATAGCATATTGCACTGATCTGAATTGTGCACAGTAGAAATATGGTTGGAATAGTATGTAGTACAGTATATAAATTAAATAAATTTAAGTATATACAAAAATGGATGCAAAAAGATTGAAAAATGAATCAGCATTAAAATAAAGGGAAAGGTGAAAATGTTCAGTCATTCCATTTTATTTTTTAATTGAATACGTACATATATGGCTTTAGTTCGTGCCTGAGAAGGATTTTTCCTAAGGAGCCCATTCACCATGTTCAACAATTTGGCATTAAAAAAAAAAAAAAAAAACCTTAAATGGATAATGGTATCAGGAGAAATAAAAGAGAAATGAAACAAAAACAAAACAAAAAAAATTATTTTCTTAATGAAAATCACTGGCTTTGATGACTAACAGTATGTGCTCACATGGTGGACAGCATTGTACAAAAGAAGATGTGCTATTGTTTCGAGTGGAGGAGCAGATAAGGTGCTCCCCAGGCACGGTAAAGCTGAAGGAGTTCATCATCGCCAAGCCATTATTATATAAAATGTTCAATGGGCTTATTTAAGAAAAAGATAAAAACTATGAACATTAAAATGGCAATAAATTCACAACTATCAACAATTGAATCTAAAAAAAAAAACTAAGCAAACAAGCAGAACAAAAACAGGATCATAGATACGGAGATCATTTGGAGGGTTATCAGTTGGGAGGGAGAAAAGGGAGAATGGGGGAAAGGTGCAGGGGTTAATGGATTAAGAAGTATAAATTGGTAGATATAGAATAGACAGGACATCTTAATAACAGTATGGGAAATGGAGAAGCCAGAGAACTTAGATGCAGGACTCATGGATATGAACTAAGGGGAGATTGCCAGAGGTAACGGGGGGTACAGGGTGGGGGAACAAAGGGTTGTAATTGGGACAACTGTAATAACATAATCAATAACATGTTTTTAAGAAAGAAAGATGTGTAAAGCGTTCCCTGTCAGATATGGACTTTCCCTAATAAAAGTAAATGAAAAGTAAATCCTTCATTTATGTGAATTCTTCCTTAATGCCAAATCGTTGTCAATGCGCCTTGGTGAGTCCTACTTATGAGTAGATCATGGCACTCTCTCACAGGCCAGCATAGCTGACTCTCAGTGAGTCCTAGCACAGAATATATGGCCTTTTCTAGAACTGGCAAATTTATTTAATTTGCTGGCAGAAAATACCTTTTATGCCACATGGCTTTTCCCTGACCCTACCCAGATTTTCTTTTCAAATGTGCTTCATACATTATGAACCTATATAATCTTAATGAATGCCTTCCATATGGTAATTAAAGTGCTTGACTTTATACTCTCTCAACCTACAGTGCCTACATAAATTCTTTCTCTATAATAATGAATGTTGCTTTGTGAGTTGTATGAATATATGCTCCCTATTTTGCCTTTTATAGATTCCATTCACAAAGCAATGTCCTTTAGTTATTTGATAATATATAAGATGCCTAGGCAATATTCTTAACAGAGTATCTCTGTCTGCTTTGTCTACCACCGCTATTGAAGATGTATGCAATGTGCAATGTGTCCAATTTAATACCTTTCACTCTGTCTTTAGTATTTTAGAAAGAGGGGAGTGAAATTTAGGAGATGTGAATCAATTGCTTTACCTCTCAAGACCTCATTTACTTCACTAACATGATGGATTTCACCAGCTGATTTTTGAAGTAACTTCCAACTGTCTGCAGAATATGGAAGACCAGATTGTAGAAATTGGTATTTGTTTTAGGTTTGCCAATACACTATATTGAACCTCCCTGGGGTCATCATTTCCTCATCTGTAAAATATGGAGACCAAACTGAATCAGAGACATATAGTCTTTAGTGATAACATGTGTTGAACTTATTTTTCTTTCTGGAGCTTTCCCATCAGGTGAGTTCCGAGAACTTGTTTTGACTCAGGAGCAGGGAACACTATGATTATGTGATCAATTACCTTTTATATGCAGACTTCTTACATAATTTCTAAGAAGTCTTCTAATTCAAAAAGGAAAAAGATTGATGATTTTTAACAACTTAAGCTGCTTTTTTCCCCTTTTTGCTGCATATGCGCATGCTTCTAAAAATATGTGAATCCAAGAAAATATTTGCTCTAAGGACAGGTTGAGGGAAAGACAGCAATTTGAGATATTTGAAGCACTTTAGTACAGAAGAGAGAGAAGTATTTTATTCATTCTTTCTGATTTCTGAGGTCAGAACAAATGCCGGTAGGCTTAAATGGGAGAAAATTGCTTGCTTATAAGGATGAAATGTATTACCATAAGAAATGCTTAATAAATATGCTTCAAGAATAGTTTTGAAATCAGTGTCACTGAAGATGTTAAAACTTAGGTTGCTTAATAATTTCTCAAAACCATCCTTTAAGGAATTTTTCCATGAGATAGCTAGTGAGACACAATGAATCCCAACCTTAATTGTCTGTGATACCTTGATAATCATCAGACATAATAATAGCAATAATACTGTACTGGAATTTGGTGACACAATTCTCAAAGATTTCATTGGACATGATGCTTGAGAATTGTAACACAAGTCATCTGTTTGCTGGTGCTGTTGTGCTTCCAAAGAGAAATTCACTGATTTTCATTTGAGGAACCATCGTTGTTTTTTGTTTGTTTGTTTGTTTGTTTTAATCTGGAGACTCTACTCTTTAATCTATTTTGAATGTTATTTTGTTTTTTAATTAATTTTCAATTACAGTTGACATGCAACATTATATTACTTTCAGATGTACAACGAAGTGTTTAGACATGTATAGAACTTACAAAGTGATCACCCCGATAAGTCTAGTACCCATCTGCCACCATACATAGTTATTATAATATTATTGATTATATTCTTTAGGCTGTACTTTATACCCATGTGGCTATTTTTATAGCTGGCAATTTGTACTTAGCCCCTTTCATCTTTTTTACTCATCCTCCCAATCCTCCTCTCATCTGGCAACTGTCAATTTGTTCTTTGTATCTCTGAGGTGATTTTTTCTCTTTTGTCTGTTCATTTTGGGGGGTATTTTTTTAGATTTCAATATGGGTGAAATGATACGTTGTTTGTCTTCCTCTGACTTAGTTCACTCAGCATAATACCATGTAGGTTCATCAGGTTTTTATAAATGTCAAGATTTCATTGTTTCTTGTGGCTCAATAATATCCATTGTATCCATTCTATTATCGATGGATACTTAGGTTGCTCCTCTATCTTGTCTATTGAAAATAATGCTGCAATGAACACAGGGTTGCATATATATTTTCAAATTAGTGTTTTAGATTTCTTTGGATAAATACCCAGGAGTGAAATTGCTGGGTCACTGATATGGTAGTTCTATTTTTAATTTTTTGCAGAAACTCCATACTGTTTTTCATTGTGTCTGCAACAATTTACAACTCCACCGATAGTGCATG